>NQII01005623.1:107631-120409 GCA_002778355.1 Clitarchus hookeri | reverse complement strand
ATGTTTTGAGCACCAGATAATTTTTTTGGTGGCAGCGACATGTTTTTTTCTGTAAAAAAACCAATGCATGAAATGTATCTGCGTAAACTGCAATTATATGTATAAAGTCCATTTCTTCACCGGTAAAACATAAATCACAGACTTAGGTTCGGTTTGCAAAAAGAAAAACAATCGCTAACTCACATAGACGTAGGTATGTATTTACATCATAAATTATACTTACATTAACAGTACCTGCTACAACACAACACTACTTTTTATTTCGAATTTAATCGATAAAATGACAATCTCAGATGAGCTTATTACTTTTCGGCTGTGAGCGGGAGCACGATATACCTATAATAACTTTTCGCGCGCACGCATAGTGAAGCAACAGCAACTGACTGACGCACGGAACGAAGTGACAGAACAGATGAAATTTCTCCTCACTTCCCCGCATGCCGTCCGCGGCCACACATTTGCGCTCCCGATCGATCGTCAGTCAATAACGATTATAATATCGTATCAGTGACCAGCTAGGGTAGTCGCGTTTCGGTTGATTTCGGCGCCCCTCCCCCCAAACCCCCCGAGGGCGCCCGGTGCGGTCGCACCGCTCGCACCGCCCTAGGGCCGCCACTGCTCTCATTGGACGATCCTCAGCCGCTTCCAGTGTCTGCCTACGTTCTCCTAGTTAGCATTCCCAAATTTCTTAGTATTTTTGACCTATCACTATTACTATTATCGCAATAACGATTTAGGCTTATATACTTTCTATTTATAACTCGATTATTGGTTAAATTCCTCCATCCCTTTTCTCACACCAGTGCTAAAATTTCTTAAAGTCAGTATGGTTAGACAGGTTCTTTAAGCGATGGGGTCTTAATTAATTAAAATGTATAATAATAATTTTCAAATAGTTTACAAATCCTACAAAGAAAACAACATTGACTTAATATAACTTCGCAATAAATTGCTATCACTTACTATTTACAACTAATATTTACATATTCGTCCATCACCTACCAGAAATTAATGCAATCGAAAAACTAATATCAGCCCCAATTAGCATTGTTTCAAAACGCATTTAAATATTTTATTAACATAATGTCCATATTTGAANATTAAAATGTATAATAATAATTTTCAAATAGTTTACAAATCCTACAAAGAAAACAACATTGACTTAATATAACTTCACAATAAATTGCTATCACTTACTATTTACAACTAATATTTACATAATCGTCCATCACCTACCAGAAATAAATGCAATCGAATAACTAATATCAGCCCCAATTAGCATTGTTTCAAAACGCATTTAAATATTTTATTAACATAATGTCCATATTTGAANTAACTAATATCAGCCCCAATTAGCATTGTTTCAAAACGCATTTAAATATTTTATTAACATAATGTCCATATTTGAAAACATAACCAACCATCATGTTTACTGTCACCTCTATTAATACAGAAACTTAAAAGTGACGAAAATAAATTATTTCTGCAATAATTTTTTTAACAGGTTAAAAGAATTTCAACAAACTCGGTACACATATAGTACTAAGTGAGGACACCTGACTTTTATAGTTTTCGACCAGGCTGGGCACTTACTTTCAAAATGCGAGAGTAAAAATTTAAGGTGATATGTCATATATAGAAATATATTCAACCGATGTTAACAAAATTTTGTATGCTGACAGCGCAAGTTGTAAACATTAAATTGAGGGGAGAATGTTGTTATTTGTCCACCATTTTGGAATATAGCTCCACATGAAAACTAAAATATCTTGAAAACTACTGAACCTATATTCGCCAAATTTGACACAAAAGTAATACTATTATTGGCCAGGTAAAGATTATTTATTAAACTTAAAAAGGCTCTTATTTCCAAAATGGTGGCCATACAATAATTTTAAGGTTTATTTGGAATAACTTCCATACCCATTGGCCAATTCCAAAAAATCTATGTACGCTGACGGTGTCTATTGCAAGCATAATATAAGCTAAAAAACAACCACTTTCTCCACAATTTTGAAAGATAGCACCGCAGGTAAAAATAAATAATTTAAATTACAATTAGAAAACTACTCAAACATTATTTGCCAAATTTGCCACATAAGAAATAAGTTTATACACCAAGTAAAAATTTGTAATTTAATTTTATAATGCACTTATTTTCAAATTGGCGGTTATAAAATAATGTATTTTTTTGTATAATAACAATACCATTTAACCAATTCCAACAAAATTTTGAGCATTGGCAGTTTCTATTACGAGTATCAAGTATACAAAAACAGCCATTTTGTGTGATAGTCCTTTTTGTGTAATTTCACCGAAAACAATTGACAGATTCCTACCAAATATGGCAGTGAAGTAGTACTGCCGCAGATGGCATGAACAAATATGTTTCAAGTATGTCAGACACTTATTTTAAAAATGGTGGCCATGTAGCTTTGTAGAATATTATTCTTTATCTTTAGAAACCTTTCATAAATTCCAACTTAACTTTGTATGCTGAGATTATGTAAAAAAAAACATAAAACCTATCTACACTAGTCCTCCTTTGTCCACCATTTTGTAAGCTAGTGCCACATGAAAAAATAAAATTATAATGTCAAATTTAGGGAATAATTGGCTGATTCCTACCAAATATAGCAAACAGTAAGAACTGCGATAGGTAATTTTGACTTGTATGTTTTAGGCATGTCTGACACTTATTTTCAAAATGGCAACGATAAAGATATTTTAACTTTGTATGTTATATCGTAGAAAACATGTTATTAATTCCAATGAAATTTTGTATGTTGACTCTATATATATCAGCAATGAAATAAGTACACAAAATCTCTTTTGTCCGCCATTTTGTAAAATGGTGTTACCTGACAATAATATTATTTCATCTCCACAAAAACAACCGATTTCTACCAAATTTGGNCATTTTGTAAAATGGTGTTACCTGACAATAATATTATTTCATCTCCACAAAAACAACCGATTTCTACCAAATTTGGTTAACAATTAGCACTATGACAGGCTATTTATATTAATACATTTTGAGAAGTTCAGTCAAGCATTTTCCAAATGGGGGACATATAACTAATTACCTCCTAATTTGTTGTCTATGAAACGGAAATAAGCTTAAACAAATCTTTGTATGCTGACAATATCAGTAATATCCATAAAATTTGTTAATTCACAGCCTCATTTCTGCGTCATTTTGTAGGATAAACCCAATGAAATATTATAGTTTTTATACATCTCGGTAAACCATCATCGATTTTTTCAAATACGGCGAAGAAGTTGTACTGTGATAGGCTATATTTATTTTTATGTTTAAAGTATGTACGTCTCCTCTTTTATAAATTGGTTACAATTAATTGCAAGCTAGTTTAATTTTATAAGTTTTTCTGAATTCGTATTCCGGGTAAGTCACCCGTGTATTTATATGGTCTTTGTACTGTTTCACGTGTTTCTGGTTTCGTCTCTTATAATATGGTTTGAGAATGAGACGTCAACGACTACCTAACATCTAAGCTCTCAAGAAATTCACAAAAATTTTTGTGTACCCGTGTATAGAATATGGGCTTATTAGGTATCAGTAACTTCATGTTTGGTCTATAATGGTTTGCACAATATTAAATTAAATTATTTCGCATTTCAGAAAATATCTGTTATTTCTTAACGTGTCCTACAACGAAGACGATTTAAAAAATTGGTTATCTTACTAACATTTTATTTAAAAAAATTAATCCACTCTATCTTCTAACATTTATCTTACTTGAGGGAAGACGCTGTAGGGAACCCAATAAAATACCGATATTCTCGTAACACCAACCAGGTTATAATTACTTAAATGTTTATTTCTTATGTTTTATTTGTGCCAAAAATAAAAGTAGTAGTGGGGGAAACATTTATAAATTCCTAGTATCGTAATATTGTCCCAAAAACGTACAAATGCCTTCATAAAATATTTCAATCGGCTAATACACCGTCATCGGGATAATTAAGATCTTATGTTATTATGAACAAACGAATTATGTACTCCAATATTTATTGAAATCTGTCTCGCTCCAAAGTGGCTATTTGTTTCAATACACCAACATTTATTACCACATTTGTTACTTGAGTGTATAAGTAGATGGAGAAATAAGGGAATGGTAATGTTACATCCCATACATTTATGCTCGCTGTCCTGCAATTGCTTTGCAAACAGTCAAATTCGTAGGAAGCTTCTTAACTTTGTATAGTAGCGACGCTAAACATTCCATATTTGTAGCCAGATGTGTGGTATTATTTTCATATGATGTATGGGTTAAACATTTCCAATTCATTTAGGAAGTTTAGCAAATTTTTTTTGGCCGTATAGTCATTCATGTGTTGCCGGGCCTCAACGGTTACTTAATAGTAAATACGGGATCAGAATCAATTTCTAGTTTGCTTTCACGTTATAAATGATAAGCCCAATACACACGGGTATCTCTCTTGTACGCAAAAGTGAACAAAGGAGGTGATTGAGAAGGTAAACAATTAGATGCATTCTATCTAGAATGCAAGTAATTGTGTGAACCATATACACGACACTAATGTGTCAGCAGTTTTATACATATATGAAGACTGTCGAAAAATGTATGTCCTAACGGAGCACGTATTTAAGAAGATGTATCGCTCCTTATAGAGATATTGTTCGTTTAAGTATCATAACAGGAGAGTGAGGGAAATTACTGAACATTTTTTATTACAGATGCATTACATTTTAATGTTCTATTTAAATGTTTGTACCAGATTTTTAATTCGTTTTCTCTTGTGATTTAAATGCGAGAATGTATTAATATATATAACATTTAGTATTAACTTTAATTATTCGATAAATATATATTAATAATTCATATATTAGGTCAATTATGTTGGGTAAGGTAATTAACTAAGCTTGTATTTCCTCATTTTTTTTCAATTAATCCTCCTAAATTTAATTGGGAATAAATTAACAAAAAATTTAAAATGTCGTTTGCAAGCGGGCTTTTAAGGATACCGTCCAAAATAAATATGTTAAACAGGTAAATTTTTCGCTCCCAATATGCATAATAACAACCTGTTATCATTGTGTATGTACATAAAACATATTATTCAATACATAAATATAAATGTCGAGCCGTAAAATATATTGTGAAAAGAAAAGTAAAATTTTTCTATATGAATTTATTATGTACACAACAAAATAATATTTAATAACATTTGACTTGCACAAGAAAGATACCCAAAGTTAGAACCTTATCTATATGATACTAGCTAGCATGCAAGTTCAAGTTTGCTAGCCATCGTCATACGTGGTGGCCATTCCCAAGATACAATTTTGGTATATGTCAAAGTGAACAGAAACGTGATCACTTTCTTGCTTACGAAAGATGCTTGTGTGTACTAGGCTATTTGTAAAATTTTGAATTCTTGAAACTAAGCTTTCAGTATATATATTTTTGTCAATTATTTTTGGAGCCACGGTGGTGTAATGGTTATACTACTCGTCTTCCTTCAAGGCGAACCGGGATTCCACTCCCTGCGGGGTCGCTCGCGGATTTTCGTATGTGGGATTCACACCGGACGATGCAGTTGGTCGGAGGGACTTCTCGGTAAGGTATAGCTTCTCCCCGCCCTTGCATTCCATCCCTGCTCCGTACTCACCTTACTTCACCCTGATCGGCTCTCAAGACCTCAATTTTAAGAGCCGCCCAAATCTCTCCACTACTATCTATCGTTTGTTTACTTTGATGGATCTTTTACATTTTTCAACATACGGCGTCTACTCTTTAGCCCGGGCCTCCATGTCCGCCCGCCATCTTAGAATTAAACTGTTTTCTTTATGAATTTTAACACGGAAACAAAACCACAAAGAAAATATTTACAAACTGCAAGTGCCCATAATCCTATCCTACCTATATTATAAATCTGAAATTCTGTGTGTTGGTGGGTGTGCATGTGTGAGTACGTTTGTTACCATCAGTTTCAAAACGGTTAAGCGGATTTTGATGAAAGATGATATGTAGGTATTTTAGGTCTTGGAATAGGACATGGGATACTTTTCATTTCTGAAAACTGTACGGTTCCTGTGGAATAACAACAAAACGATATTATGCAATGGCTAAGAACGTGGCTGAACTCAGCTCCATAACGGTTGAACGGATATTGATGAAGTTTGGTATGTAGACACTTGACTTCCTGGAATAGGGCAAAGAATAATTTTTATCCTGGAGAATTGTACGGTTCCTGTGGAATATTAACAAAACCTAATTTTGCAATGGCTGGGAACATGACCGAAAATATTTTTCCTCTGATGTCAGAGTTTATCAGGCCGCCCAAAGACCTCTGAAATGGCTTAGCAACTGCTATAAATCGATAACAAACGGGACCGTATAATTAATGTGCCCTCTGAAACCCGGAAGAGCTCAGATGTTATGCCACTAAAAGGTCACGCATCCAAACATGTGCCGCTGGGAAAGTTGCTTAATTTTGGGGATCGATTAATATCGCTCAGACAATCGCAATGATTAGAACCTAGNAACGGTTGAACGGATATTGATGAAGTTTGGTATGTAGACACTTGACTTCCTGGAATAGGGCAAAGAATAATTTTTATCCTGGAGAATTGTACGGTTCCTGTGGAATATTAACAAAACCTAATTTTGCAATGGCTGGGAACATGACCGAAAATATTTTTCCTCTGATGTCAGAGTTTATCAGGCCGCCCAAAGACCTCTGAAATGGCTTAGCAACTGCTATAAATCGATAACAAACGGGACCGTATAATTAATGTGCCCTCTGAAACCCGGAAGAGCTCAGATGTTATGCCACTAAAAGGTCACGCATCCAAACATGTGCCGCTGGGAAAGTTGCTTAATTTTGGGGATCGATTAATATCGCTCAGACAATCGCAATGATTAGAACCTAGGTACACTTATTTCTAAAGTTGCAACTTGATGAAACTTACGTTTTGATTTTCATCTATCGACGCTGGAAAGCGGAAATGTGGTAACTATGCGACAGTTGCAAAGATCCACTCCAAGAACCATATCCTACTTCTTGGCTATCGGGTCAAAGGTATTTCCTTCCTTTTCGGTTAACGTAATCAGTTAAAAACCTAGACCAACATAGCATAATTTTATAATTCTGTTTTTACATAAATGAATTGTCTTTTACCCTATTTATTTATTAGTGTATCACAGTAAAACTCAATTGTACCCGGGCGAAGCCAGGCCGGTTCGCTAGTATTTCAATATTATACTTACAAAAAATCCTTGGACGTATATAATAATTTACCTTGCTGTGCGCGACTTTGAAAAAATTACACATTAAGAAGGTAAAGTATGTTCTAAAGCAATTGGGATGGTGTTGTAGAATAAATTGTGGGTGTATGATTTCTGGCCGGTAATCATCATGGTTCAAAATATCCAGTTTTAACCCCAAATTCACTTCAAATATACCCGATTTCCCCAAAAATAGTATTTACCCCTCCCATTGTAAAAAAATAATAACTTAATCAAATTATTTTTCTTCTTTTGTTTATTTTCTACACAAGTTATCAAATCAGTAATTTGCATTCTAGGCTGTTTGATGAGAGAGCCAAGAACTCCATAAATCGGAACAACGGAGATGAAGGTCAGCTACCATGTTTGTTTACACTGTGGACCCCGACCACCTTATTTGTTTACATTGTGGTCACAGACCGCTATATTTGTTTACATTAGGGACCCTGATTGCAATATTTAATTGATATGACCTTGACACTGGAATACCTTAAAGCCTAATTGAGAAAACCTCAAAACATCGTTCAAAAATCAGTAGGAAATTTTTTTGATAGACCACGGCTGCCATATTAGATATTCGCAACCTTGAAATTTACCTTATGCGAATATAAACTGGAAAAACTAATAAAATCGCAAATTATTGAAAAAAAAAGTCCGGATAAATTCAAATAAATTCAAAAAGTTAAGTAAATTTTCTAGGAAAAATTAATTTTCCAATGACGTAAATGTAGGAAGTCCTTGTTTCGATTCTCGTAAAGATAGCGGGTTGCACACACATGAACTCGCAGCACAGTGAACATCAGATGACTGACCCCCTACAACTACAGTATATTCCATTGGCTATCTAGTCGACTCCCTATCTATCCTCTGTAACGAGTCATTGGATTTACGTCACACCCTAACCCAGCCCTCCTCATAAAAGCTATCAAGATCTTGTTGTTAACAGAGTCCAGATCTCTCCACTACACTCGCCACCCTCGTCATTCGCCCCAAAAACATCAATAACACTGGCCAACAAATCGAAAAAAAATTTTTGGTACCAGAAACGAAGGACTGATTTCGGATATTTTTAATGTGCTGATTCCAAAAATGCCATCAGATTTTGTCTATCAGCTCTAGTTTTTGAGATGCGGGCAAATTGATTTCAGTTCTGATAAAAGGCATAAGTAAAGAAATAAAATTATCTTTTGAGGTCAAAATAGAAATGTCATATCTCAAATTAAAATCAAATTAGCCAGATATACCCGGAATTGCCCATGATTCGACCGACCTTCTTATATCTGCTTCATCCCCACTCGTTAACCCTTGGCCAATGTTACCTTCTGTCCACCTCTGCCTTACCCGGCTCAGTATATTATTGAGCTTTCGTGAGTACAGTTGTGCAATTATTTCGTTTTGATTTGTGCCGTTCTTTAGTATTAAAACACTGAACAAAAACCATGACAACGTGCTTTGTTATGTATGTGGCGAATACATTTTGAAAGAAAGTAGAAATCGTATGTCTCACTTTGTGGAAAAGGCTTATCTGGCATATTCTGTCGTTCCATTTGGAAGACCAGGATAAATCTTGGGCTACACATTTTGTATGTATAACATGTGTTGAACATTTGCGACAGGAATCTATCTCTAGACACTAGAAGGAATGACTGCACACAATGGATCTGGTATGCTGGAGTAATGCTTTCACAGACATCTACACAGCAGCACAGTGACTAGTGTTAATTACTTGAGTCGAATAGATCCAAGAGACATAATATGTTGGAAGACTTTTGCTATAAATGATCTAGTTGCTACTTCAAATTCTGTTAATACTATTTTACCTCTTCTCTTTGCGATGGTGCCTAAAGTTTGGGGTACCGATGATTTGGAGGGAACCACGATAACATCACAATGACTGCTAATTTAATCTCGCAAATATCAAAGGTATTAATCGGAACAATAGACACAATTGGACATATCCTAACCTAGGTGATTGTAGTGAAGAACAGGGAGAAAGATTCCATCAGGACATAAAAACTATGGAAGATCGATATCAAGGGCGATGGAATAGCCACATGATGGTCGACTACTATTGGAGTCTTCAGCGAGACTGTTTAAGTGATAAGTAATGAATGTGTGTATAGCTACTTCAAAAATTGAAAACATAGCCTATCTCAAAAACTAGATTTGATAGACGAAATCTAAAGGCTATTTTGATTTCTGCACCCAAAATTTACCCAGGAACAATTGAAAAATCGTTGGCACCAATATGGCTGTTGGCCAGTGTAATATACCAACTATAGCTCGAACCCCGGCTACTAGAGAGCTCTGGTGATTTAATGATAATGTCACATTGTTTGCTCACGATTGTCCTTTAGTCTCGTGATGTTTTGCAATTTGCAGATAATTAATTTAGACTACGTCGCGCCACATCAAAGTTCTTCGTCTGATATAAGAGGTGACATATCTCTCATCCCTGACGTTCCTAGTATGACANATTTTTGTACTCAATTTTGGGTTACAATTTTCGTTAAGAAACAATATAAATATTTATACACTCTTATTTTAGTGCATACAGATGTGCGTACACTTTAAATAAAAACTTGTATACTTTGCACAGCCAGCACACTTAAAAAATTTACGTGCCTTTTATAACGAATTTAAGAGCAATGAAATGTACAATTTCCAAAAAGACTAAATTGAATTACGTCTGGTAAAGGCCAAGCAAAATATATATCGACGACACCCTGCTTCATAAAGCAATAATAGCATAGCAAATTATTTTCGCGATAAAATCAACTTGCATGAGTGCAGACGGTATTATTGATAAAAAAAAGAAGAATGTAGGTTTCTTTCTAGTTGCATCCTACTGTATTGACCACGACTATTACCTACGAATTTTTAAAATATTTTTCTGACTTAATTTTTGACAAACCTGATTTGATCTCGGCAAACTAAATATACATACCTGAGGAAGTGCCTTCGGCGGTCTTATATGTAAACCATTGATGTATACAACAGCCGGCACATTCGGTCTTGGGATGTGAAAGCCTTCAACGTATGTCAGGAACAGCATGCTGACTTGCTTGTGAAGATCTCCAATATACGGCGTGGAGGGTCCGAAATACCGTTTGGCTATCGCGTCTTGCCTCGGCATGGCTGTGTTGTAGAAGAAATAGCCAAACCTCATGCTGAACAGCGCAGTTTCCAGACGCTGCTGGAAAGTCCTGCCCTTGTCGGTGTACGGGAGTGCCATATCCGGGATGTAGGACGGGTTGGTGAGGTTGCCGACTGAGTCATGCAGCACTTCCTTCGGCGTCATCGACGTGACGCCGATCATCGGGGCGGAGAACCTGTNAGGTTGCCGACTGAGTCATGCAGCACTTCCTTCGGCGTCATCGACGTGACGCCGATCATCGGGGCGGAGAACCTGTGGGCGAAGGCGACCGTGCAGGGTGTCGCCGCCCACTCGAGGAAGACCAGGTCGAAGTGCTCCTCCTTGTTGTCGCGGTAGATCATGGCGCGCACTTTCTCGTGCTTCATTATCGTCTCGCACATGTCTTCTGCCGAGAGGATGGCGGTCTTAAAGAACTCTAGCGCAGTACGTTTCTCCTGTCTTGTCGATGAGAAGTTGTTGGTCTCCAGGAAGGGCTTATACGTGGAGGAGACGTCGATCTCGGCGTATCCGGTGAGGTGGGTGTCGTTCACGGGGTCGTGCGTGATAACGACCACCTCGTGGCCCCTCCTGTTGAGCTCGAGCATGATCGGGCGGTACACCACCTGGTGGCTGATGGACGGGATGGGGAAAACGCCGAGGATCCTGGCGCCGTCGACGAGCCGCCACATCAAGACGGCGCACACCGCCAGTGAAAGCAGCAGCACCCGGCCGAGACACATCATCGTGCACGCGCCCGACAACTGAACGCCCAGGGATGTCGACACCACCTCACGGTGAGAGATGCGATAGTCGCTGCTCTCCACCTGGCTGCAGATGGAGCGACCTTGGCGGGCTGTGTCTGCTCGCCCGGAGGAAATCTAAACAGCAAGCGAGGCACGCCTTCTCCTACGCTATCTGTTTGAAAAAGTTATTCGCCTTGTCTGTCCCGACTCTGCACTACCGCAAGAAAAATACCGGCAATCGCAAGCATAATTTCCAGGCTTGTGTCTCACACGCGGAACAGCAATTTTCGAACATTTTACTTTTTAAGAGTAACAAATCTTAGACCTCCACGGCGTAGTAAGACGAGTGCGAAAGGTGCTGGATTCGAATTCCAGGTAAGAAATGAATACTTGCGAAATATTTAAGATTAATAATAGGTTTTGTGCACCACAATAATGTTGTCACGTTCCCTTTTATAAAGCGGGTGACGTTTGAAGGAAACGACTTAGAGTATTACCGTCAAATTGCAGTACTGTAAGAGCTATGGAAACGTCACGGAGTGCACAAACTCCNGGAAACGACTTAGAGTATTACCGTCAAATTGCAGTACTGTAAGAGCTATGGAAACGTCACGGAGTGCACAAACTCCGAAAAAATTAATACTTTGACAATATTAATCACAATTGTATTCCGCTCCAAAATATGCCCATTCGATTGTATCGAAGGTCGAAATTGTTCGGACACGTGAATTTTTGCTGCTTACTAAAACTTTTTCTATTCCTTTGAAACTAGCATAATGAGAGATCAACTATTTCTCTGTTGGTTATTTCCGACTAAATTATGTCATAGTAACTTGCATCGCCGCCTGTTGTGATTTTATTTTACGGGTTAATTTTCCCTTTTCGTAATCTGGCGTCTCATTTCTCGTTAGTAGTATGATATAGTGTGAATTGGGACAATTGGCTGGGGGCTCGGAGCGTCAGAGCTGTTCATGCTCTGTCATTCTGGTCAGTCGTTGGCAATCGCCCTAAACATTTTCCTTTCCCTATCTTAATCGACTAAATTTCCTTCGATATTTTTCTATTCTCACTCAAAATTTCATTTTTATCCCAAAAAATGCCAGTTGTTCCCTCAAAAAAGCACCGATTCCCCCAGCTACAAAAACGAACCCCGAAAGGAAATTTTTGTTCCATTGGGCAGATTTGGGGGGATCGTTTTCGAGGGCAGAGCAGTAGCGGCCATATTGGTTTTATAAGTATAGGTTATACCAAATCGATACAAAGGGTCCGGAGTCAGATGTAACCATCAACCATCTTAGTTCTGTCAGCCATTTTGTCCGCCATGTTGGATGTCCTTGACAATGATTTTTGACCTACACCCTGGTTACTTGTTACCTTAAAACCCTAAAGAATCCAAAATAATAAAAAAAATCCCATATAAATCATAGAAATTGTTATTAAATATTATTTATTTTTTATAAAATTTAATATTTCGAATTATTTCGCTTAGAGGTACGAGGAACTGGAACCATCTAGCCACCATTTTAAAATGTCTCCCAACCGCCATGTTTTACCCAGCTGACCTTGACCTTATCCCGTGGCCTAAAGCCTATATCAGAAACCTTAGATAACCTTGAAATTTT
>NQII01005623.1:75938-107163 GCA_002778355.1 Clitarchus hookeri | reverse complement strand
ATTGAAGGTATCTAAGCAATGTGCAAAAAATAGCCACGTTTATGAAGACCAATCAAATATCTGAGTCTATCAACAAGTTCATTCGGGTCTTCGGGAAATAGATAGCCAGTACTGTCAACGCATTCTGCTTGATACGTGTCACTCATTGCAGAAAATATTTTGGAGGGGTGTGTCAGTGCATCGAGAAAATTGCCATCATCGTATTCAACTTTATCACTGTCCCATGATCATTTTCATCAATTCTATCATCATGATCGTCTTCGCATCCTGTTTCATACTCAATATTTAGCATTAACCGCCTCATCATAATCACCTGTCGAATCGGTACCCATAAATGCAGCCAGAGGTATTGCCGGCAACACTTGTTGACCCCCAGTAGACGAATCCTTGCAGATCTTGGTATGTTCTTTCAATGTATCGCTTTGCATTAATTACATTTAACCAATGTCGTATTGCTTCATCCCGCGAAAAGGCCTATTTATACAAGCTGTTCTCCCATGCCGACGAGCATTTTGACCATAGGTGAAAACTCGACCGCAGAATAGGTACTGAAGACAAACAGGTTGCGAGGATGCAGGTCTCGACTTCATGATCCTTGAGGTCAAAACGGTTCATCGTATCCACAATTCCACTTCGTAGTATAATGGGAGAGGGCTTACATATCGATGTTCTCCTGACAGTGTCAGAACGACAACTGTAATTTTTCTATATAAATTTTATTCTTTTAAAGTAAAGAGCCGAGCTTTGGCCCACAAAATAACTTCCAATGATTGGGATTGACGAAGGATAGGCATGGGCCACTGTGGATTGTGGAGGAGGATCTTGGAGGGGCTTGTGGAGCTTTTGTGGAGCATATGGAGCCATTGTGGAGCGGATAGTTAAGCATGTGGAGTGATTGCGGAGAGATTGTAGATCGCGATATTGAGAAAATGATAAAAAAAATTGATTTACAAAAGGTTTCAAATAATTGTTAAATTTTTTTTTATGTTTTTTAAAATTTTTTTTTGGAATATTTTAATAATTTTCAGAATTTTTTGTGTTAACATTATTCATAGCCATGGGCGTGTAGTAAAGGTCATAGATGTGAGGCAAAGATGAAAATAACTCATATCTAACATTTTGTTGGAGTCATCAGCGCCAACTAGGTGTTGAAAATATAAACAAATGACAAACGAATAAACCAATATGGTGGGTAGGGTGTATTGAACTGAATGAGAAAAGGTGAGGAGGGTGGAGGCCTGCTGACTTATTAACCAATGAGTAACATTGGTAGGGATTGGGATTGTTTTTACAACTTGATTGATTTGAATGGATCAGTCGTTTTCCGAACAAGGTGCCGTGGGAAACCTCCGGAATTTACGTTTANTACAACTTGATTGATTTGAATGGATCAGTCGTTTTCCGAACAAGGTGCCGTGGGAAACCTCCGGAATTTACGTTTACTAAATAAATATTTAATAACAGTTTTAAGTATATTTTTTATAAATTTAAATAAATTATATATATATATTTTTAATAGATTTTAAATTTTTGTGACACTTGGTATTTTTAAGGCTTTTTGGAATTTTTTTTGTTACAAGGAGAAAGATCACTGGTTCATGGTCAAAGGTTAAGGTCACCTGAACCCAATATCGCTGTAGTAGGTAGTAACATGATCTGCCCACTGACGTTTATGAATTTATTCCTTTTTTAGAATTTTTTCTCGAGTTTTTGTTTAAATATTATATAAGGTCCTTGTTATAANTGTTTATGAATTTATTCCTTTTTTAGAATTTTTTCTCGAGTTTTTGTTTAAATATTATATAAGGTCCTTGTTATAAGGTGAAGGTCAAGTCTACCTGGGTCAAACATGGCTGTTAGGTGACGTTCTAACATGGCGGTTGGTCGGTTCCAGTCCCTCGTCCCCTCTTAACCAAAACATTCGAAATTTTAACTTTCTACAAAATTTTTAAATAAATATTCATATATTTTTTTTTATCTTTTAAAAATGATTAAATAATTTTAAAATTTTAGGGTTTAAAGTCATCTAAAGTCATTTCCATAGCGTCAAGTTCATGGGTCAAGGTCTTGGTCACCAGCACCCAACATGGTGAAAAGGTGGATTATGGTTAGGTGTGACTTCGGGCCCTGAACCCTGTGTATCGAATTGGCATACGCTATGCCTATAAAAGTAACATGACTACCACTGCTCTGCCCTCGAAAACGTTCTCTACAAATATTTCCGATGGACTGAAAAATACCTTTCGGGGGATCGTTTTTGGAACTGTGGTGAACGGTGCTTTTGGTGATTTGGCCGGGGGTGGAAAGGGAGGTGGGAAGTGTTTATTTTGTGATAAAAGCAAAATTTTTTTAAAAGAAATTTTGCCGATTTTAAAGGAAAAAGGGAAATTATGCGAAAAAAGAAAAGGGAAATTTCAAAAGCTGTGGCCTGCTCCGGTTTCAATCTCGGATCCTGTTGTGCAAATTCGGCTATTTCATTATACTCTAGTGATATAACCTATTGATTGATACCACACAGTTACTGTAAANCTGTTGTGCAAATTCGGCTATTTCATTATACTCTAGTGATATAACCTATTGATTGATACCACACAGTTACTGTAAAAATGTATCTGGGCTAATATAGGCTCTTCAGTTGAATTAAGAATTTATGAAATCAGCTGTTTAAAATTATCGCTGCCCCTAGGTGCATATATATTTTAATGGGATTACTGACATGCACTCGGTAAGTTGGTAACGATGCATTGAGAGTAAACCCTCGTCTTAATTTTGAATTAAATGTTGGCCAACATTTGTGAATACTAAAATGACTACTCTTGCTTCTGTTTGAAAAAATTCATATAATTTAAGAATTGATAAATTTGTGAAATATCTTTCCGATAGTTTGAAAGTTTCACCTTATGGACACATTACTAAAGTGATTAAGCCCAGGACAATATTGTTACATATGGTGAAAGAATACCGAATGTATATCCAAAAAGCTATCAAGCAGGGCTTTCAAAATTGCTCAGTTTAACGTGAATACAGCGTGAAGTATTACGTGCAGTAAAGCTTAACCGAGAAAATAATAAAAGCTTGCGGAGATTTCGGAAACTTCTGAACTTGACAACTGCTGGAACTAACTACTGGAAAAGCTGGGTACAATGCACTATTTTAGATAGCAAGCTGTTTCATTCATTACGTAGTTTTTGAATTACATGTCAAAATCATAACCTGATAAGTGAATTCTAAGCATATCATACATGCGAAAATCNTTCATTCATTACGTAGTTTCTGAATTACATGTCAAAATCATAACCTTATAAGTGAATTCTAAGCATATCATACATGCGAAAATCTAACCATTAATTTTAAAGTTTTATATTTATACTCCTGCCCTGAGTATTGTCTCAAATAGATGCTCATTCCATAATAAACATTTTGAGGCAATCGTCTTTCCTGCGTTATTTATTTTAATAATTGCACCTGAAAGAGAAATTATAATCCACTGATTGTTTAATGGCATGTCTAAAATAATAAGGGATCACTTTTAAATAAAAATGTACTGTGTGTACACACACCGGTTAAGGAAGAACCAAGTTTGCCGCTGTCGTGAAACCAAACCGTTTCGGCAACCTCAATGATTCATTGAACGAATGGGTTTACCCGAGATATGTATATTTTAAACAAATTTTGTGTACAACATAGTGTTTAGACTACGTTATCTAAGCCTGGAAATATCTAAAAAGGTACTGTTAAAATATGAGTTTAAGCACTTGTACTTGCTTTCAAGCTAAGTAGGACTAAATAAAAAAGATGAAGTTCGTTGTCGTATGGCTGTCAACTCTATAGACAGTGCAGCTAATGAATATATGACACGTATTTACAAATTTGTCATAAATGTAGAGTCACAGAAAATAACAAAAGCAATATAAAATATCTTGCAGTCAAGTATTTATTATACTTGAAACTGAGTACTAAGCCGATCAGAAGTTAAATCGTGATTTCACACTTCCTTAATGATCTTGCACTGTGTTAATGATCTTGCACAGTTGTTGGTTTAGTAATTTCCATGGTGATATTTAAAAAATAATCTTAGAGAAAGACTGGCAGTGACCAAATTTTCTACTTGTAGTGAGCTCCGAGACAGCTAATGATCAGAAATATGCTTGAAAATTCCGTGCCAAGACGGACGAGGGACACGAACTATTATAAGTTCAGCATCTTTTCCTTGTACTAGAGTAAATTATATTTCCGTGTTACATACTGTCTTGATCAGTCCACATACTCCCTCCATAAAGCAGTGACCAGGCTGTAACCAACAANCTGTTGTGCAAATTCGGCTATTTCATTATACTCTAGTGATATAACCTATTGATTGATACCACACAGTTACTGTAAATATGTATCTGGGCTAATATAGGCTCTTCAGTTGAATTAAGAATTTATGAAATCAACTGTTTAAAATTATCGCTGCCCCTAGGTGCATATATATTTTAATGGGATTACTGACATGCACTCGGTAAGTTGGTAACGATGCATTGAGAGTAAACCCTCGTCTTAATTTTGAATTAAAAGTTGGCCAACATTTGTGAATACTAAAATGACTACTCTTGCTTCTGTTTGAAAAAATTCATATAATTTAAGAATTGATAAATTTGTGAAATATCTTTCCGATAGTTTGAAAGTTTCACCTTATGGACACATTACTAAAGTGATTAAGCCCAGGACAATATTGTTACATATGGTGAAAGAATACCGAATGTATATCCAAGAATCTATCAAGCATGGCTTTCAAAATTGCTCAGTTTAACGTGAGCAGCGTCTAGTATTACGTGCAGTAAAGTTGAACAGACAAGTTAATAAAAGCTTGCGGAGATTTCTGAAACTTCTGAACTTGACAACTGCTGGAACTAACTACTGGAAAAGCTGGGTACAATGCACTATTTTAGATAGCAAGCTGTTCCATTCTTTACGTAGTTTTTGAATTACATGTCAAAATCATAACCTGATAAGTGAATTCTAAGCATATCATACATGCGAAAATCTAACCATTAATTTTAAAGTTTTATATTTATACTCCTGCCCTGAGTATTGTCTCAAATAGATGCTCATTCCATAATAAACATTTTGAGGCAATCGTCTTTCCTGCGTTATTTATTTTAATAATTGCACCTGAAAGAGAAATTATAATCCACTGATTGTTTAATGGCATGTCTAAAATAATAAGGGATCACTTTTAAATAAAAATGTACTGTGTGTACACACACCGGTTAAGGAAGAACCAAGTTTGCCGCTGTCGTGAAACCAAACCGTTTCGGCAACCTCAATGATTCATTGAACGAATGGGTTTACCCGAGATATGTATATTTTAAACAAATTTTGTGTACAACATAGTGTTTAGACTACGTTATCTAAGCCTGGAAATATCTAAAAAGGTACTGTTAAAATATGAGTTTAAGCACTTGTACTTGCTTTCAAGCTAAGTAGGACTAAATAAAAAAGATGAAGTTCGTTGTCGTATGGCTGTCAACTCTATAGACAGTGCAGCTAATGAATATATGACACGTATTTACAAATTTGTCATAAATGTAGAGTCACAGAAAATAACAAAAGCAATATAAAATATCTTGCAGTCAAGTATTTATTATACTTGAAACTGAGTCCTAAGCCGATCAGAAGTTAAATCGTGATTTCACACTTCCTTAATGATCTTGCACTGTGTCAAAAACTTGACTGATAAGTATCAGTTGTTGGTTTAGTAATTTCCATGGTGATATTTAAAAAATAATCTTAGAGAAAGACTGGCAGTGACCTAATTTTCTACTTGTAGTGAGCTCCGAGACAGCTAATGATCAGAAATATGCTTGAAAATTCCGTGTCAAGACGGACGAGGGACACGAACTATTATAAGTTCAGCATCTTTTTCTTGTACTAGAGTAAATTAGATTTCCGTGTTACATACTGTCTTGATCAGTCCACATACTCCCTCCATAAAGCAGTGACCAGGCTGTAACCAACAATGCAGTTGGTAATGGTGAGAGAGTGGAAGTATGCTCACGCAGTATGTCCTGCTGCGGCATCCACTTGGCGACCTTGACGTTAGCGGGCTGGCCTGGCAGGTGTTCAGACTCCCACTTCCACAGCACGTGGTAGTCACGCAGTTCGGAGAACGTCTCCAGGAAGATGCTGCGCTTCTCTGCAGTCAGCTGGTCACTCCTCACGTTGCTGCCGAGGCTGAAGTATATGGCGCCCTTCGGAGCACTGTCCAGGAACTCCTGGATATCCTGCAGACACAACAGTGCAACTGTAACAGCCGCACTTATCTCCTGTTGTAGGAGGTTCTGGTGGCGAGAGCAAATACGACTTTTGTCCGGGAACTGTAGCCAGAAAGTTACTCATTTTCTCGCCAGGATTTATTTCAAGGTCGAGAACACTGTCTGTAATTAACGAGAGGTGGGAGAACACTGAGAAAGGCAGAATCACATACGAGATCTTCCCGGATGTCTGGCAGAGGCTGTCCATGAGGTGGCTTTCCATAGGTCACTACAGTGCGCATTTCTTGACTGGACATGGTAACTACAAAGCGAAGTTCTCCTCGTTTGGCCTAACACAAGATCCCAAATGTCGTGGTGTGCTGGGTACCACATATCTCGGCTCACCACCTACATGATTGCCCGAAAATAGAGGACCTTCGGTCCTATTTTGAAGGAAGTCATGGCCAAGTCGACCTCAAGGCAATGCTCTTTTACAGGGTTCTTGCACCTAGAGTGTTTGAATTCCTGACGGAGGCTGGAAAAAGAAATGAAGACTTCGACGTGTGGTGGCTGAGCCAGAGTCTAAACCAATCGATATGTACGGGCAGGGATGATACGGATCCAGAGAACTCAGATACTGACAATGTCTAGGCATCTTTTCCCTATCGTTATTCTGGATAATACCCAACCAGACTGTCCCACACCAGAACCTAGTCCAAAACCAGATCAGAAGGCGTCAATTGTGCGGCAAGCACAGGTGCCAAAATTCACCGGGTCGATCCTGCATTTGGTCGACCTGGACGACGAAACCACGGATATGTCAACACCAGATGTGACAAATCCAGAAGGGCCAAATTATGGATGGCCTTGTGCCTGGAATCCAGCTCGCAACATGATCAAACTCCTAAGGGACCAGAGGCGAAGAGCAGCACATGCTATCAGGAAACCAAGAATAGTCGAGGTGGGAGACACGGAAGAGGTAAAGCAGGAAACAGCAGACAGAGAAGTCTCTCTCCTCCAAGCTAAGGTAAGAAGAAAGGAAATGGTTCCCCAAACTGATAGGATTTTTACCATCGACTGGCCATTGGATAGAAACACTATCGTATTTAATGTGTGAATCGAATCGAACATCTGCAGTGTGTTGTAGATTAACACTCTTTGTGACCAGGGGCGGGGAGGCGGGAAACAATCCTGGCTACCAGCTGTTTCCAAAATCTTAGTCCAACAGTCTGGTTGCACTGGGCCGAGAATGTGCTAAGGGAATGTTATAATACTTAACTTTACGTGTGTAGTACAAGTGCGAGCGCGGTAGTGTTTAAATGTATTGTGTTGTAAATATTTAGCTTTTGTGTTTTAAATTCTTTTCGGACCAGTATGATGGACTCAAAATTCAAAGTTCCCGGTGGCGCCCTGCAAAACAAAAGAGCCGATCTAGCTTTTGTTAGCAGGAGTTAACGTACTGTTGAGAGAAGCGCTCCTTTTAATAGGTATCGGACACCAGAAGGGGAGGTTTGGTGAGGAAAGCGCCGGTTCCNCTGATCTAGCTTTTGTTAGCAGGAGTTAACGCACTGTTGAGAGAAGCGCTCCTTTTAATAGGTATCGGACACCAGAAGGGGAGGTTTGGTGAGGAAAGCGCCGGTTCCACCGGGAACTTTGTCTGTAATTAACGGATGTCAGTTGGTAAAGAGTGCCCTTAACTTTCTGGCAAATATGAAAAGATCTCTCTCTCTCCAGCTGGATGAGCCTGGTTGGTGAGTTCGTACTGTAAGTTGTGCCTAGACACTCATTTGATTGTTGGGCCAGTGGCTCTACATCGGATTAGGAGAGAGGGAGTGAGTTACTTGGCTAAGGCGGTGTTGGGNGTCTGTAATTAACGGATGTCAGTTGGTAAAGAGTGCCCTTAACTTTCTGGCAAATATGAAAAGATCTCTCTCTCTCTCCAGCTGGATGAGCCTGGTTGGTGAGTTCGTACTGTAAGTTGTGCCTAGACACTCGTTTGATTGTTGGGCCAGTGGCTCTACATCGGATTAGGAGAGAGGGAGTGAGTTACTTGGCTAAGGCGGTGTTGGGNGTTTGATTGTTGGGCCAGTGGCTCTACATCGGATTAGGAGAGAGGGAGTGAGTTACTTGGCTAAGGCGGTGTTGGGAGAAACCGGGAAACCGGCCTTGTAATGTGTGTAAGGTGTGGTGTGTAGTGTATGGGCCGGGTATACGCGGCTCTTCCCACTTACATTATGCACTAAGTCGCATATTAAGGCTTGGTTAAGATACTGTTGTCGCGAAGGAAGCGCATTCCACGGCCAGATTTGCTGCCCTTTGAATCAATCGAGCGCCCCTTATCTAGTACTATCTTCTCCCTTAGCTACTTCGCTTGTAGTTCATAGCCAGTGTAAAGTCCTGAACGGAGAAGGACCCAACGGCCGTCAGATGTGCACCAATTGCTTTCACTGTGGCAAAGTTGAAACCTGAGTTTGCTGTATTTGGCAGTGACATATGTGACCAACCGATCTTTGAAGGAAATATGTCCTATATCAGGCTTGTAAGGAGAACCTTTAAGTGAGAGCCGCTGAGCATGAACGTGTCAGGACTATTGCCAGACCTAGTATCTAAGACCAAATAGATAAATAGTATTGTAAACAGATAGTTATCCGCATGCCTCTGTCATGCCAAGGAACCCACACCTCCTTACGGTGCCACTGGATGACCTATCTGATTGAATTCAACAAACGTGGGAAAACNCATGCCAAGGAACCCACACCTCCTTACGGTGCCACTGGATGACCTATCTGATTGAATTCAACAAACGTGGGAAAACACATGCGGTCCCCATGCCAGATTTACCGAATACTCTCAGACTGTGCTTGAGTCACGGACATTCGTTACAGTTTCGGNACATGCGGTCCCCATGCCAGATTTACCGAATACTCTCAGACTGTGCTTGAGTCACGGACATTCGTTACAGTTTCGGCCTTATAACGGGCTGTTCAGACTGATTGGGCCCAAGCAAAAATCATGCAGTGAAGATATTGATACTTAATGATAAGTAGGGTTGAAATTAACGGATATTTTCATGTATCTGTGACAATTGTTACTGTGACAAAAAAAAAATCTGTGACCTATATCTTCAATTTTGTTACAGTAACAAATAAAATATATATGAAAAAATGGCTCAAATGTCATAGTGGGGGTGATTGCATTGCCAGTGTTAATTTGAAAATATTTGTATGTACATAAATATTATAATAAAGGTCCCGTTTGTGAAGTTTTGTCATTTTATATGTTACTTTACCTCATTGAAAAATTTTACGTTAGTAGACGCGGGGAGTGTTTTCAGTAACAAATATTGGAAAGGAACAGGTACATCCTGTTCCTAGTTTCTGGGACTTTCTATTACCATCCCCCCTGCCATTTACTGATGCTTGCACAGTGAAGCAGGAACAATCATATGTGGGACTCGCTTGTTACTTGACACTCGTGTGATATCATTTCGTACCTGATTCTACCATCATATATTAGTATCCAACACTGAATACCGATCATATTTACGGGTAAGAATATTGCATTTTAAACTTTATTTTAAACTTATTTACCAATCACATAACTAATGTATCATTTTGCATGTAATTTTTTCCCCTGATATTAGGCAACGAAAAAAATGTGGAAAATCTTTGTTTTGTCTAGGATAGACTTAAATATTTTACAGTTGCATACGTGTCTGAAAATAAAAATAAATAAGTTGTGTGTTTTCTTGTAATAAAATACAAGCTTATAGTGTAAAATACGTGCGAAGTATGTCGGCCATACGAGTGATGATTGCATGAAATTCTCACACACAAGTTCGCCACGCAAGTCGGCGTCCCTTCTATTTTTTGCGGCGTGAGAAAATTATCTTAAACAAGCAACTGAGTTCAGACATGCCAGAATATTTAACCTAAAACACAGGCAAATGAACAGTAAGGCAGANATGAACAGTGAGGCAGTTTTACGTATTAAAAGAATATCCTTCGCCGTACAAAACGGCAAATTACATTTACCATTTTCCTTAGAATAGTAGAACACAAGACACTATTTCATAGCACTTTTATGAAAAAATTATGAGACAAACGATGCAAATTACGGAATGAAGACATTATAACTATCTCAACGACTACATGAAGCCTAACACAACTGGCAAAAGTGAGGAAATAGTGGTTTTATTAACTGAGAGTATTAACTTGAAATAGGTATACGTAAGTAATCTGAAAAATCATTGGTTCAGAAGGTTGCTTCAAATCAATGTATTACCATTAAAAATAGCTATTCAAATAAAATATGATAAGTTTGCAAAATAGGGAACATAATAAATCACCTCTTTAAGCATTAGCNCTTCAAATCATTGTATTACCATTAAAAATAGCTATTCAAATAAAATATGATAAGTTTGCAAAATAGGGAACATAATAGATCACCTCTTTAAGCATTAGATATCAAAACAAATAATTTACGTGACTTAATCATGAACTGGCTCGTTAATTATCTCATCAATAACAAATCATCAAAATGTTTATAGCAATAACTCAGCTTTGAACATAATAATCTCACTGTAAACTTCTGGCAATGTCCATGGAAACTTAAAAGCCCTCATAAAATGCAGTATTAAATTTAACGTATTCAAAAATTACTCTCAAGAAGTTAAAATGTAATTTCGATTTTCTAAAAAAAATTTAAATGACTAAGACTCTGTAGCTCTGAAAACGTAAGAAGAATTTGCACACATTACCCAGCCTCTGTAGGTATTACTAATCATATTNACCCAGCCTCTGTAGGTATTACTTATCATATAGGTGGAGATGGCAGCTTAAGTTGTTGGAAAACACTTCATAACTAATTACAACGCTGCTCGGGCCTCTTCATTCAGCCCGCATATTAAAATAACTTGGTGTCTCTCTAACATCATGCCTACTCTTTCAATGGGCGGTAAGATCAGAAATTATATGCACAGCTTGCAGACAAAATCTTACGTAGGTCCGCGCATCATAGCGTCTGAGGAGTGAGTAATTAGTCACCAGGGTTCACATTATGAAGCTTATTACACGGGAAATTCATAAAAGTTATCACCTTTTTCTACATTATAATATAATATATCATGTAATTAATTCCTTTTTTCCATTGCCAAAACTTCTGAACTAAACCCGGTAAAAATACAAAGAAAAAAAAAATATACGATTAAAATTAACACTGCCACAGATAAAATTAACACTGCCACAGATATCTGATNCATATTAAAATAACTTGGTGTCTCTCTAACATCATGCCTACTCTTTCAATGGGCGGTAAGATCAGAAATTATATGCAGAGCTTGCAGACAAAATCTTACGTAGTTCCGCGCATCATAGCGTCTGAGGAGTGAGTAATAGTCACCAGGGTTCACATTATGAAGCTTATTACACGGGAAATTCATAAAAGTTATCACCTTTTTCTACATTATAATATAATATATCATGTAATTAATTCCTTTTTCCATTGCCAAAACTTCTGAACTAAACCCGGTAAAAATACAAAGAAAAAAAAAATTATACGATTAAAATTAACACTGCCACAGATAAAATTAACACTGTCACAGATATCTGAGCTCAGTTCTCACATAACAATAAAAATAAATAGTACTGCCAAGACGTAAAAAGTAAACAAACTTAAAATAATGGAAATATAAATTTATAGGTGATATCCTGATTCTACAAAACTAATTATACCTGAGGTATTGGCTTGTAAAATAAATAAATATATCTCCAAAATAAATATACATTAAGCTAGAATGAAACTAAAACTTACACAAAACTTTAAATGCTGAAATCGTTTCAGATTGAATTTAATTTCACAATGTTTTTAATAACCCGTAGCTGTTATATTTTTATACTTACCCCTCCTCCTTTCCCTACATAAAGAAACNTGAGGTATTGGCTTGTAAAATAAATAAATATATCTCCAAAATAAATATACATTAAGCTAGAATGAAACTAAAACTTAAACAAAACTTTAAATGCTGAAATCGTTTCAGATTGAATTTAATTTCACAATGTTTTTAATAGCCCGTAGCTGTTATATTTTTATACTTACCCCTCCTCCTTTCCCTACATAAAGAAACTACAAATACTATCTTTTTTAGTAAATAGTTTCAGTATAAAAGGAGAACATCTTAAATACAACGACAGTTGAAAAAAATCACTGGAAATACTTGCACTACGGACTCAACCACCAGGCGGGTGTGAGCTAGGGATGACGAATNCTACAAATACTATCTTTTTTAGTAAATAGTTTCAGTATAAAAGGAGAACATCTTAAATACAACGACAGTTGAAAAAAATCACTGGAAATACTTGCACTACGGACTCAACCACCAGGCGGGTGTGAGCTAAGGATGAGGAACATTTCATAGAACCGTTCCAAAGAACGGTTCCGGAGAAAGTATCTTCAACTAGAGTTCCGATCAAGTAAATAAACGGTTCCGTCGGATCGCCATACCATTGCGCCACTTCCGTACACAAAATACACATAATTTGTTTATATTTTTTGAAATAAAACTCTAATCAGTGAAAAAATTAAAAACCAGGTTTAAATTTTGTAAACCACGATAATTATTTAAGTAGACTTGGTTTCACGATTCCGGCGATTGGATGGACCTGCTCGCAGTCTCNCCATTGCGCCACTTCCGTACAGAAAATACACATAATTTGTTTATATTTTTTGAAATAAAACTGTAATCAGTGAAAAAATTAAAAACCAGGTTTAAATTTTGTAAACCACGATAATTATTTAAGTAGACTGGGTTTCACGATTCCGGCGATTGGATGGACCTGCTCGCAGCCTCAGTACTGATCAGTCTCGTAGCTTGCGACGCTAGCGCCAGCCACGGGAGACATTTTCTTTGCTTTCTACATGACGCGGTAGTATTCTCTTTGCTCGGCTCAGGTCCCCTCCTCTTAGCATCCCCGTCCAACATCCCTAGTTATCTCCTCCACTCGTGCGTCTTAATTATTATACAGTTGTGATAGTTTATTTAAGCCGTTGCGCAGCTGGCGCTCTTGCTATTCCNACACGACGCGGTAGTATTCTCTTTGCTCGGCTCAGGTCCCCTCCTCTTAGCATCCCCGTCCAACATCCCTAGTTATCCCCTCCACTCGTGCGTCTTAATTATTATACGGTTGTGATAGTTTATTTAAGCTGTTGCGCAGCTGGCGCTCTTGCTATTCCCTGCCCTACGTTGCCTGAACATCTCGCCGGCAAGAGGTCTTCAAATGGTTTAAACTGCCGCACTTGTCCTCTAGGGCGATGAGGCGTCGATGTGGCTCGTTGTAATTTAGTTTTCTTGCCCTAGCCACCGAGTATTAGGGCGTAATTAACGGTTAGTCGTGATTATTTTTTGTGTGTATGTTGGGCTCTTTTAAAATGTGTTAGTGTTTTGTGTGGCATAGTTGTGTTCGTCAGGGGTGAGCAGTAATGATAGTTTTTTCAAAATTGTGGTTTCGGTTGTCGTCAAAATTCTGATTTGGTTAAACAAACAGTCATGTTACTGCGTCTCCTTGTTATAACGGGTTGTGTATTGAATTCTCCGCCACCCATGAATTAATCATTTTTAATTAATATTGCAGTCCACGACTCTCGCGTTTTGCTGTTTCAAGTACGTTTTCATATGTGCTTTGTCTGCAACAGTTTTATTCGTTTTGGAGCTTTGATGGGTCTTCTGACTGCCTACGCCAAAATTATAACCTTTTAAATAGTAATTTTAATATGTTCCTTTTTAAGAAACCGAGGCTTTACTGGGCTAAAACACTATTCAACTTTTTCTTATAATTGTTTTAAAAGTCATTTAAAGATTGGTATACGNAATTTAGTTTTCTTGCCTTAACCACCGAGTATTAGGGCGTAATTAACGGTTAGTCGTTGTAATTTTTTGTGTCTATGTTGGGCTCTTTTAAAATGTGTTAGAGTTTTGTGTGGCATAGTTGTGTTCGTCAGGGGTGAGCAGTAATGATAGTTTTTTCAAAATTGTGGTTTCGGTTGTCGTCAAAATTCTGATTTGGTTAAACAAACAGTCATGTTACTGTGTCTCCTTGTTATAACGGGTTGTGTATTGAATTCTCCGCCACCCATGAATTAATCATTTTTAATTAATATTGCAGTCCACGACTCTCGCGTTTTGCTGTTTCAAGTACGTTTTCATATGTGCTTTGTCTGCAACAGTTTTATTCGTTTTGGAGCTTTGATGGGTCTTCTGACTGCCTACGCCAAAATTATAACCTTTTAAATAGTAATTTTAATATGTTCCTTTTTAAGAAACCGAGGCTTTACTGGGTTAAAACACTATTCATCTTTTTCTTATAATTGTTTTAAAAGTCATTTAAAGATTGGTATACGGTTATTTTTTCCATTTATAAAGTCTACAACATTAAATTTTTCATAATATAACTCATCAAGTTTTGTAATTAATTTATCCCGTTTTTGTGAACGAGAAATAATTTTTATTGTAATACTTTTGCATAACTGAATGTATTTTATGATCCCTCAAAGGTGCCTTGCAGAGTTTTTGATGTAGCTATTACTGAAAATATAGAGCTTAAAATCATCCACGTCAACATTATTTGTGCTACGGCACAAGCTGTTGCAGACTCGCGAACAGTTCCGGAAGCGGAATCGATATCCGTCTCGTACTGTTGTGAACTCGCGAACGGTTCCGGCGTGTGAATGAACCGTTCAGGAGACGAAATCGATATCGGTCTCGAACTTTTGTGATCTTGCGACCGGTTACAGCGAATGAACTTAATCACCTACAGTACGTAACTGTTGTGAACTGCTGATAAAGCTTGAGATATATTACCTAACTTACAGTGGTAAAGAAATATGAATAATTTTTCAATAAACAGTTTTATCGGCACACGAAATTCACAACAGGAGTATATTTTAAGTACAAAATGTTTTGCTCAAGCATACCAGTATGTATAAAATATACTACAACATGTAAATTTTGTTCTCATGAACATTTTTTTTGCAGTGTTTCTGTTAACATTATTCTGCCGTTCGCTGTAAGTTGAGTTGCGGGAAATATAATATGGCCTTAAAAAGTTAATACAAAATATTTATAGTGTAAGCAAATATTATAAACGATTGTTTATCCTGAGTATTCTATAGTAATTTAAATTGTGACAAAATTACTAAAGTATGAATGAAATTTCTTACATGATATATTTTCGTACATACAATGAAGTAGTAGTTGCGGTTGCATCACATCAGTAATACATTAATTTAATATTGAAGTGTTTGTGTAATAGGGATATCTCCCTCTCTAATTGCTGAAACAACGATTGCGTACAGAACGTGTCGGACGTCTAGTATGATATGAACAATTCAGAAATGAACGGTTATAAAGAACAGTTTTTTTTATGAACCAGAGCGTTCCGTCATAGTTAATGAAAATCGAATGGCCACCATCTATAGTATTAGCTACATAGAGGTAGCGAAAAATATCACCCCAGTATACATTTCATAACAGGTACCCGAGAAAAATTAAAGTAGAAGAACAAAGAACGAGGCCTACAACACATCCATAACAACAGGTACTCAATAACAGGTATCGGTAACAGTTGGTGGTGGAGAATAGTAATGGGTAGTGGTGGAGAACAATAACAGGCAAAGTGTGTTATTGAGAAATACTGGTTTAGTTAATCTCTGCACATTAGTCTACAACGTTTTTGTTGCAACCGATTAGAGTTTGTGTGTGTGTGTGAGATATATATATATATATAGAGTGTCAGACCGGAAATCTGGCGACTTTTACAACTGAGGCATATAAATATTCTGTGTGCAAAAATTACATTAAAGAAAATGGGTATTAAAAAATATTGTGTTACAATTATTTTCATTCAATGCTTCGTAATATATCTGTGACACCGAAATATCTGTGACAAAGTAGCAGTCTGCGATTTATCGGCCATCTCTAATCGTAATGGAAAAGATAGGTTGGTCGGTGTTGCTTTTTCTGGGCCATATAGGTTCGGTGGTGTCAGCATTTGACCAGCCTTTGGGAATGAAAAGTTAGGAGCAGCACGGTACTCCTTCAATATAAACAATTTTCTTTCTATAGCGCCCACTTTCACACAACCTGGCGAGAGCCCTGCTTCACACGCGCTCTCTCTCTATATACTCACACATCCTAACTATCTATCTACATATATAAATGCGAAAGTGTGTTTGGATGTTTTTTTGTCCCTCTTTCACGTCGCAACGGAGCAACGGATCGACCTGATTTTTAGCACAGAGATAGTTGGAGGACCAGGAAATGACATAAGCTACTTTTAATACTGAAATAAAAACCTTTTTAAAATTTTATATTAAAATTCTTATAGAAAAATATGAAAGTACACAAACTGAATAACAATGCAACTTCAACAATGTAACATCGCAACCGAGCAACAGATCGACGTAATTTCTTCCACAGAAATAGTTGGAGGGCTGAAAGATGATATTTGCTACTTTTTATTGCGAGAAAATATCTCAAAAGATTTAAAACCGATGATAGTGAATCAAGTCAGAAGAAAGTTTGCCGCCAGCGTGCTCTCTTGCAATGTGCTGTCGAAATCGCTAAAGATGGAACAATATCATGAAGTAAAGAATTGTGTAAAATAAAAAGACCAATAAACAACTCTGCGGAAGCATATGTCTATAACAGATAAATATTAATATCATGTGTTGTGGGTGTCCATCAAAGTCCCGCAATATTTGACTGAAGTGCTATTTTCTGTTAGCTGCTGCCCACTCATTAAACCTCGGGGAAATATCGTTATTTGAAACTCGGTGATCCAGGAAATGTTTATCATAATGCAACTTTGTCATTATTTCGAAATTCATTTTTGGCTAATCAGCAGAAGAAATTTCAACCATGATGCATATACGACACAACATCAAAATAAGAAAATGACACGTGCTTGAAGAAAGGTGTTTTTACGAAGTTATAATTGGAGATATCAGGTGACAATAGCAGAGTCTCCTGTCAAATATAGTATATAAGAATCTTGGCATTCTAACTGTCCAGAAGAAGCAAGAGAGCATGTAAAAAACAGGGGTTTTTTCAGATATTTCCCTTATAAAACATAGATCCATTGTGACACATCTACAAGCTGATGGGAGTCGGGCTCAAGGATGAGTACAAGGTGGGTTTAACGAGACGGTACACTGCTGATCCGGAGATGGAGTCGCGCTGGTTCTGAAACCCTGGCAGGCATGTGGCATTCGTGTGATAAGTCGACCCCGATGTACGACTGTACTTGACGTGAACCGCACATTCACTATCTCCTTTGTGCCCACTCTGACTGCCCCAGTCGTGTCCACACCACCAGACACACCACACCGACGGGCTTGTGGGCACGAGTGAGAGTGTGCATAGTAGCATCAGTGTAATTGCATCAGTGTTTCTAATTTTTTCAGTGTTATTAATAGCATCAGTGTATGCATCACTGTATTTTTTCAGTGTTATTTATTCAGTGTATATAATTAATATAATAATTGTCATCATGGAAGACAGTTGACACAACCACAGCTAGAGACATTTGACATTGTGCACTTGGCAATACTGTGGCTAGTACGATGGAAACGTTTTGGATTAATATATTCATTTTATTGTGTATTTGTATAAGAAAAATTATGTTGTCTTAGGTTAATTTAATTCATGTGATTTCCATCTCATAATCATTTTTTAAGGTATATTGTGCTTCATCGTTTCGCCGCTTGGCGTCTGCTGCACTCAGGTAGCGGAAGCCGGCCCAACCCTTCTGCCCAGTTCTCTTCAGCACTTGAACGCATCATGATGTGTAAGTCTCTCGCTCCGAAAAGGTCCTCGGTACCGATATCTTAAACTGAACTCATACTCACTGCCATTGACTTCACTTCATGAATCGGGATCATTTTTTTATTGGTTATAGCGCAGAGGGGAGAGCAACGTTATTCTCATCGGAGATATGCTAAGTGCAGTCGCGTTTCACATTGTAAAGCCACGTGGTCGCTCGCAGTTCTGGGCCGTTTAGGCCACGTGTTTTGTATTAAAGTTGTGTGTGTTCATTAAGGAGTCGCAAAGAATAAATAACTCCACAAGATCGTAAGTGTTTCATTGGTAATTTTGTTAAGGCGTGCGAGGCGGCCTACAGCCTTGCCATCGTATGTGACTGACGGAGTGTTAACCAGAGTCCCCTAGGCTGTCGACCGAAACAACCCTCATTTCATCAGCTCACTGCAGAGCTGTGGCGCCGGGCACATATTTCATACATCAGCTCTGGTAACACCACATGTCAAGTTAGCTTTCCCAACTAGGGATGGGAATTTCACCGAGCCAGTACTTGACCAAGTAATACTATACTAAACAAAAACATGCACTCACATTAAGGAAGCGGTGTTGCTAATGGTGAACCCAGATTCTCTTGTTCACTGTCCGAACTGCACTCGTAAGAGCCACTGGAGGAAACATTACTGTCGTCAAGTCGAACAACTTTGCTGTCAATGACATCTGACACAATACCATCCTTTTTCCCAGTATTCATCATCCAGCCTCTGCACATGGACACAGTACCTATCCCAGTTTTTCTTGGTTACAGTATTTACCGATTTAAGAGACCTCAGACAATGATGTAAGTCCAACGTATCATGCCCTCAGAACTGTTCACTGTGCCATCACAACGTCTGTAGCGCTTGCCATGTTCTGTGCCAATGAAAAGGAAAACAGAGGAAGCTGTGTGGGCAGCGGAATTTCAATGGTGTTTGGGAAAGCATCTGCTTCATTCAACACTTTGCAAGTCAGCTGAAGATCCCACTCTGACCAGAATATGTGGGCATAACCAGGAACCTCATGGTTCGTATCCCAATCGACTGGCACACTTTGTCCAATGCAACATTATGCAGTCAGGACATAGCACACATAATGGCACAACGAGGCATCGTGGTGCGATTGGTCAGGACACCTTCGACCAGCCGACCCAATTCGTACTACCTGAGTGTGTTTGTGTGTTCACAACCCCCGAAAATAGAGTAAATATTAATACGATTTATTCCCAGCGTGTGTACCAAGTTTGAAGTGCATCTATAACATCAAGAGATGTATATCATAATAACGCCAATAATACTTTTACATGGACCATTCCTGCATGGTCTGGTTCGACCACTGTCATCATGTCATCGGCCCACAGTCGCTGCACCAGTGTGGCCTGCGGAACAAGCACATCGTGGGTCCCGATGCGTGTCTGCCTCGTTCATTTGGGAACGGGTCATGGCCCGATACCGAGTGATCCAATCGGGTGTCTCTGGTGTCCCTAGAGGGATCTGTGTGATTAGGATTTTAATCAAGTGTTAGAAAGTGTATTATATAGCATGCGAATTTATCGCCCACAGGCAAATGTTCGTGAAATTTGCCCTTATGGGATTGCGAAGTAAACGCAGAATAAATGTATGCCACATGCATGTTTAATGAGGTGTACAGTAGCAACACTAGGGTATTTCAATTGTTATTTATAATTTACCGAGTGCAATTGTATGTCTAACAAGTGACATGGGAAATATTTATTCTTTCTTTCAACATTCCTGTTCTGGTCGTAGAGTGCCCCAAGATTTAATAGACCTAAATTTTCCATGCAGTCTGCAAGGCACCACATAATCATGTTTTGTATTTGAATTTTTGCTTAAGAAATAACTTTGAACTCTACACAAGCTAAGGAATATCCATCGTGAACATTGAAGGTTCCTATTCTATGTATGTTTTATGTGTTTATGTAATGAAATCAGTGAACGAAGATACCTCTCAAGATGGTGCGAGCTCTCGGCAAGGAGGTTGTTCGCCCCTGCTTCCTCTGGCAGTCTGATTCCATGGGTTTTATGTGCTGCATATGCATCTATTGTAGGGGACTTTCATACTTTGTTCTGAACACTTAAATGCAATAGGTTAACATAATTTACAGGAACTTTTATTAAGTTTACCAACAGTCTTCTCCACATTCGCAACACCCCTCCATCAGCTCAAATTACCGACCCTGGAGGTTTAATTACTATTGAAAGTTTCCATGCTATTATTGGACTTTTGTACAGTAACGGTTGCTGGTCGGTCTTGTAAGTCAGATATGCTTTAATTTGCATTGTATGCATGAAACTGTGTATACTATTCAGCAATACATTTTACTCGAGTTAACGGAAACTTGTGAGTTCTCATTAAGTGCTCTATTTTGGTCCCTAGCATTATCGAATATATCATCGATCCCTCAAGGACGCATCCTTCATTTATAAGGTAAACAGTAATACTAAGGCGTTCTGGGGAGCCTGAATACCCTTGCTATATATTATGCTTTCCTGTAAATTTGTATAGTTTGCATCAGGAAATACAGTAATGTGGTCGTTAGGCCCACGATCATGAGAACCGAGACTTCATGCTCACCGTGTGACCTGACGCCCATTCTATTCGAAATAGGAACATTGTGTAATATTCTTCTTTTTCTTTACAAATTCGCCAGGTGACGTGCCTATTACTATCCCTGACCGCTCAGGTAATGTTAAACATTGAGGTGCAGATGGGAGTCAAACTCAGGCGGGACGAAATCCAGGACCACTTGATAGCTGCAGTACGACAGTGTCGAGATACACAACCCACCTAGCGAAAATAACACAAAGCAACGGAGATAGAGGGGGTTAGGGGTGGAAGACGCTTGTGGGAAAACTAGGCCACACAAACTGGAAGGGCTGTGGTATTTCTATGTGCCCAAGGAAGCACTTCAACAAGTGTTACATCATGCGAATTCCAGTCAGTTCTCAGGTAACCCAGGAGAACTTCAAACAAAATGTTATATATAAGTTTATTTTCACTGTCCAGGAGCCATGCATCACATGCACAAGTAGGTATGCCAGTTCATGATTTGCAACCATTCAAAAGTCACTGTTTCGTTGGAGTGATGCAACAACCACTGTGAGTGCCTATAGAATCATTTAAAACGATCTCAGAAAAACACTTCATGTTGGTCGTGAGGACTCATTTTCTAGGTGGACAGAGGCCTATCCAGATTCCAGTGTGCATGCACGTAACATCGCATATGTACTGCAGTCATAATTCTACCCCCGCTGGGGCTACCCCAGAATACTGCTGACTGTCAAACGTACACAGTTCACAGAGAGGCAGTGGGGTGATATGTGTTCTAAGTGAGGGGTAGTGTACCACACCATGGTCATTTACCACCCACAGGCCAAACTAACTGAGTGTCAAAACCAGGACCTCAAGAAACAGTTGTGTTTGCGCCTGCGGGTTGGCAAAAATCACTCAACCTTGCCGAACACCTGACAGTAGCTCTTTCCACCATCATGACATGACAGGCATGCATCTGGCTATGGGCCTATCATCTGCCGCAATACTGCAAGGCTGAGAACTACCGCTTCCTGGTGAGTTCGCCGGATGGCACAAATAGGGCGTAGGCGAAGTAGAGGACAGCACAGCTCACCAACAGCACCGGGAAGTAAATTCGCCCTGAGAAACCAAGATCGCTACATAGCGAAGTGGGTGCCTGCTACCATGTGCCCTCAATGGCGAACACCTGGACAACTGGTGTACTTCCGCAATTATAAACTCTCCAGCAGCACAAGAAATTATCGCACAGGATTCACCCCGAAGTGGAGCAGGCTGTACACAGTAATTAAGGCACTTTGATTAACTGCATATCTCATCAAGGTAAGCAACAGGAGTAGAGTCGTCACAACACCCGCTGCCTCAAGCAGCGAATTGGGCACATCAAGTTCCGAGACTGATCGGAGCCCCCTCCAGCGCCTGTTTCCACCTGCGATGATCGGCATCTCGATGCCACAAGGGAAGCAGTATAAATTAGTTATCCCTGCAAGACAACAACAGAAAATCAACAGCAATAACTGCAGACCCGACTGGGTCAGCCTGCAGCATCACGATGTGGGGCATTGTGATGCCCACCTTTGAAGACATCGCCGATGTCAAGCTACTGGGGACACCAGTGGGTGGAATCTCCCCACAGGTAAAAGCTACACACCCAGCTGCACCGCAACACCTTCAAGGCGCTACTCAGCAGAGGATTTCACATCGTTGGATGACTGGCACAGTGATGAGGGGAGTGTATCAGGCCTAGACAGCTTGACTGCAAAGCACCCTCCTCCCCCTCATTTGCAATGCAGACACTTCAGTGCCCATGCACATGCAGCAACAACAGAGATACGAGGTCAGAGGAGGGGGAATCCACTCCTTCCAACTGCTCCAAGCAGCCAGACATCATGCACTGCCAGGCATGCACTGGCTGTTGAGGGGGCACCCCCATTCAGCGTATTAGTGTCACTGCCGATGAACACCACCAGGGTCACGACTCTGAGCCGCCAGCAGCCAGTGCCATGCCACACTCAAATGGGCTTCACTAGCTAAGTCCACATCACCGGATCTAGCCATCGAACACCTGTTGTGCCTGACGATGTGATGGGCCACCTGTGGGACTGCAGAGTGAAGCGACCACCAAAGGGGGTTGGGAGGAATTTGATGTGAACAACACTTTCATGTCTGCTCTCGTTAACAACTGCACCTCCATAGTCACTTACACCATCTAGCCATCCCTGGGCCAAAAAGAACACCCAGATATGATTACATCAGTATGTGTCGACGATAATTGAACACACCTGCCTCTTCGTCATGTACTAAGTGACTCAAGTGACCATCCTGCTTTATTTACCTCAAGAGGCAACTCTTGGAGGAAAATAACAAGCTATCCAATAAGGTGTTCCCCGAATGCCACAGCCATCAGGCGCACCATCAATTCGAGTGGAATGTCGGTGCAGCTCATGCTGCGATGTCTGCATCCTCTCCAACAATGTGGCACTGACCAGCCTGCTGGCTGGGAAATTAGTGCTATGTGACCACAAGTGTGTTTAAAGAGTATAGGAAAAACCCCCCCCAAGCAAGTAAAATCAAAATAAACACAATTACCCATCTACGTTAATGCATTTTCTTTATTAAAATCTAAATTGAATTTGGCTACCTGCACCTCTTGTCAGGGATGGACTCGTCCATCCCACTCAAGCTGGAACACTTGGACTCCCCCATCGGCGAAGCCCACCAGAAACTGTATGGCACTTTCAAAAATCGTTTTTTCATTCATATTAATCATTTTAATTATCTTCATTGTGTAAAATTGTAATTGTGTATTTCTTTACACCAAACTGCTTATCATGGCTCCAAAGCCCTTATTTCATTTTTATAGTGCCGTGACATCCCCTGTGACATCATATTCACAGACGTAATTTACATTTAATTACACAAGGGAATGTCATAATTATGTAATTCACCATGTAATTGTATTATGTAGCGTTTTTAATTAGTCTTATGAGTGTTTATGTTATTTTTCTACACAATTTTGGAACCGACTTCGGCCATCATTAGTGGAAGCCGATGCCGTGATTTTAGTCTGACTTCTGCACTCCAGCCTACCAGCAGCACGGGAGTTTCTTTCTGTATAGACCCCCTTGGCACATTAATTTTTTGCTGTAATCACTGTCATTTCAATGGTATTTAAGTAACAGGAACCTTTTTTGTTAGTTTGTGCCGAGATGATAAGCACCTGCTTCCTGTTANCTGACCAGCCTGCTGGCTGGGAAATTAGTGCTATGTGACCACAAGTGTGTTTAAAGAGTATAGGAAAAACCCCCCCAAGCAAGTAAAATCAAAATAAACACAATTACCCATCTACGTTAATGCATTTTCTTTATTAAAATCTAANACCCCCCCAAGCAAGTAAAATCAAAATAAACACAATTACCCATCTACGTTAATGCATTTTCTTTATTAAAATCTAAATTGAATTTGGCTACCTGCACCTCTTGTCAGGGATGGACTCGTCCATCCCACTCAAGCTGGAACACTTGGACTCCCCCATCGGCGAAGCCCACCAGAAACTGTATGGCACTTTCAAAAATCGTTTTTTCATTCATATTAATCATTTTAATTATCTTCATTGTGTAAAATTGTAATTGTGTATTTCTTTACACCAAACTGCTTATCATGGCTCCAAAGCCCTTATTTCATTTTTATAGTGCCGTGACATCCCCTGTGACATCATATTCACAGACGTAATTTACATTTAATTACACAAGGGAATGTCATAATTATGTAATTCACCATGTAATTGTATTATGTAGCGTTTTTAATTAGTCTTATGAGTGTTTATGTTATTTTTCTACACAATTTTGGAACCGACTTCGGCCATCATTAGCGGAAGCCGATGCCGTGATTTTAGTCTGACTTCTGCACTCCNTACACAATTTTGGAACCGACTTCGGCCATCATTAGCGGAAGCCGATGCCGTGATTTTAGTCTGACTTCTGCACTCCGGCCTACCAGCAGCACAGGAGTTTCTTTCTGTGTCAACCCCCTTGGCACATTAATTTTTTGCTGTAATCACTGTAATTTCAATGGTATTTAAGTAACAGGAACCTTTTTTGTTAGTTTGTGCCGAGATGATAAGCACCTGCTTCCTGTTANCATTTCAATGGTATTTAAGTAACAGGAACCTTTTTTGTTAGTTTGTGCCGAGATGATAAGCACCTGCTTCCTGTTACTGCAAAAAGGACAACATTTACAGCGTAATCTTCACGTAATTTTTCATGGCTTAGGCCATTTTTGTACAGCAATGGTCACAGGCATACCATTGTGCTGGGTCAGCATTAATTAGACATATTAGCGTAAATGCATGTGTATGACAAGAGCAAGTAAACATCTTGAACAATCTCGAGTGTTATATTTGTTTTACCCCTCTGTACCTAAGATGCTGCACTCTATTGCAGCATTACAAGTGTAAGTAATGCATGTAAGATGGTCTACAACCTCACCAGCATAAAGAGTGAATACCACTAGGTATGTAAATTACTGGTAAGTTCATCTTCTCCAATCACTGAAGATCGACAAAGAACTCCAGGGACCCATGGGCTGTCAACCGCACAAACCTCACTATCCCATTCTCATTGAGTTATGCCACCAGGCAATTCCATCAGTTTTCCCCTGAACCTGTTGAACCAGGTAAGATGGGGTGCCACATCAGCATTGCTGGAACCCCGACACATCAGTATTATATTGTGTAATACCCAATGCGATCCACGAAGATGTCATTTTGTGGAATATCGAGGACAATTGTCTTTCCATTCCCCTCTGCCGCCAGTCTGGAGAAGTGCAAGAGAATCTGCATAGCCGTGTGCACATTCTACATCTGACCCTACTGGCAGGCAGCTGCGAGAGAAGCACCGGTGAGCGGTTTTTTGGCTTCTTCTTGTGTACTTTTTGGTTTCTACATTATGGCTACACTAACATCAACTGGCATTCAGACAGCACTATGTTGGAACTGCCTACATCATTAACGTAGTGACTCCTTGGCACTATATGAGGAAAATCACAGATCATTCCAGTACTTCTGTTTCTCATCTACCAGAAGCATCGTCCGAACATTGTGATCCAAGCAACCAATAGAAAGCCGACTATGTTATGCTTGATGTGCTTGAAACAAACACAAATGGACAACCGTTTGCAATGGTAACAATGTAAGGTGTGCTTATCGCTTGCAGTCTTCTGAAATTGCAAAACACAAAATGTTTTCATAAAAGTTACACATATTCTATAATGGGNTGCTTATCGCTTGCAGTCTTCTGAAATTGCAAAACACAAAATGTTTTCATAAAAGTTACACATATTCTATAATGGGAATGATCATACAACACCTTATCTCAAAAATCCTTCCTTTCTGTGCATGAGAAGGTAAGTGTTTAAGATGCAAAATTTACTTGCGAGCACAGTTTAGGCGATGAACAGCGACTTGCCCAATCCCTGGTGGGACCCAGTTTGTACATAGAACTCGAAATTATTGACTCGCCACCATCATCTCAGCCGCAGTTTGTCATCTGACCGATACACTTCAAATTACCTCCTCCTGTGTTCCCATTGNCTCGCCACCATCATCTCAGCCGCAGTTTGTCATCTGACCGATACACTTCAAATTACCTCCTCCTGTGTTCCCATTGGTTTTTGCTATCTCAAATTCCAAGTTCCATCTATGAAACTGCAAACCTATGTTCCCCTAAGACCTATACCCTTCAGACTCACCCATTACCCGCACTGCTTTCAAAGTGATTGATAAAAACGTTTATTTAGAATATTTTTAACCTACCCACTTTTATGGAAAAAAAATTGGCATAAGATAACTATATTCTAAATGCATTAAAACTAAGTTAGATGACATTTTCAAGTAACTTGAAGCTTCTGTTAGTTACATTATTTTTAATTCAAGCACTTATGTCTCCTTTTTTGATAGTACCGTTGGCTAAATGTATTTCAGCGTTTGAACACATATAATAGTATTTGCGTATTGTGTATGCACACTTTATCCATTTTTTCCCCCCCAAAAATGTGTATCTACAATTCTAAAAAAATTATTTAAAAATTTAAATTGTTGATGCAAAGCTAACATTCAAGAAAGCTACTTGTAGCCCATTTTATTTTCAGTATGATCGATCAAATTTACTACAGTTCGACACTAACATTATAAATCTCTCGGTAATATTTAGTTGGAGAAGAAATGTTAGGTTTGTACCTTCAAGAGTGAATTTACTTCTTGTTAGTTGGCAGTGTTGATAATACATTTATGGGTATATATTTATGTGTTTGAATCAACTTTCAAAATTCCGGTAAGTAAAGTACCGTCAAACGTAATTGCTGCAAAATATTAAGTTTTAATACGCTAATTGTGTTGCAAAACTTATAGTATCAATTAAGCAANTCAAACGTAATTGCTGCAAAATATTAAGTTTTAATACGCTAATTGTGTTGCAAAACTTATAGTATCAATTAAGCAAATTCTGTGGTGAATCGTTTTCACATCAGTGATTTGTGGTATGCATTACTTGACGGCGCTTAACCCAAAACCCAAGTGAAGGTCTGGCAATTATTCTGGCCAACAAGGGCAGGAAACTGGAATTAATGAAAACTAATTTGTAAAGGATAGTTGTATCGACATGTGCTGAGTCTAACCTCAAGAACCTAAACTACGCCGGTATTCAATCGCAAGCATTCAGCCATTCGACGTCCAAGCCTGTTTGGTCGTTGAGGGAATGACAGTATAAGGCGCTGAGAAGCTCAGGAGGGGCCTGGAAAGAGGAAAGTCCTGTAAAGGCAGTGAGGTGTAAGGGGTAGACATTGCCAACGGACAGCCGCCCAATAGCAAGTATTGCATTATTATCAAGGGCGCCGCTTACTTGGTACTTGAATAGCGTTGCAAAGTGTTTGATTTCCACGTTTTTTTTCGAAATCATGGAATGTGTCCCTATTAGACAAATATATGAAAAGAAAACACACCAGAAGAGGTACGTATTATACTCTCAATACACTACGTTCATTAGAAATATGGTTCCCTAGCCTCTAACATAGTCAAAAACGGCTTTTTCATACTCCTGTATTGGGTAAAACATTGGTCGGAAACATGTGAAACTATTACGGTGGCCTGCATTGAACTTTACTTAAGACTTTTCATCAATAAAATTATAGGATCACTGCTTAAAGTCCCATAGGTACACGCACACTCCAGGCCAATATTGTATAAAATGAGGTGAACATGTATGGTGCAACTTATAGCCTAACTCAATTCCCAAGAGAGATGCACGCAGTTAAAAATTTACTTCATAAATTGAGTTTTATTTGCAATTTAGCAGAAACTATGTGAGATTCAACTACGATTCTCTGGATAATGTTCAGTAGTATCGAGCTATTTAACCTATGATAAAACCTACTATTTGCTACGCAGAAATAACAAGCATAAATATGTTTTGCAAAGTACTTCTAAATAAGATATTTTGAGTTTAAATATTTATCGATATCTAACATAAGCAATTAACTGTTAGTAAATTCGCTGATTTTATTCGAATCATAGCAAAACACTTACTGAAGGTTCCTTTAACTTTTAGAGAAGAAACAGAATGAAGTAAGCTTATTTTTAATACATTTTTATTTTTGATAAAACTAACTCCTTATATCCAAACCACGAACTGTGTTTATTATAAATTGGGCTTAATAAAATACAGTTTTCTAGGAACTAATTTTTGAAACTGTTCTGTTACTCGTTTACAGAAATGATTTCCCATTCTGTTTAACCAAGTATTGTGTAAGAACTTTCCGGCTTCTATGACGATCCTCGGTCGAGGTGCTGGTACTGATAGTGGTGCTGGCTGTTGCTGGGTGGAAACATCACGTACGGCCTTCTTCGCTGGCGGGGCTGGGCCTGATAGTGGTGCTGGCTGTTGCTGGTGGAAACATCACATACGGCCTTCTTCGCCGGTGGGGCCGGGCCTGCACACATCTTGGCATGTTCTTTCAGCTTGTCTGCCCTAGAATATTCTTTCCCACAGTCCGCGCAGGTAAAAGTCTTCTTATCCGTGTTGAACTTGCACCCCTTTCCCTGCCTTCGGGTATCTGCTCTGATGGCAAATGGGGTATTACAAAACTTGCAGTTGCCAGCTGNTTGCACCCCTTTCCCTGCCTTCGGGTATCTGCTCTGATGGCAAATGGGGTATTACAAAACTTGCAGTTGCCAGCTGCTTTCTGTTGCTCTGTGCCATTGCAGCTCCTCAAATGTCACTTCATGTCGTCCTTCCGCCCAATCTGCATCCCGCACTTCTCGTAGGCTTGTTCCTCCCCCCTGTGAAGATTATGGATGCCGATCCTCCCATGCCTCAGTCCGTTGTTGCGTGCAGAAAATAATTTCTGCAAAAACCACAATGTAACCCTAGCGGTGGTATTTGCACGTATCCCAGTTACAGACGGAGGCGAAGGAGGTTGAAAACTCCCCCGAAGTTCCCCCTTAGACATGGGCGTGGTCTCCATACTGGGGACTTCAGCAAAAAAAACTGCAACATACAGGCACGAATAATATTAATAACCTGGTCGCAGTAGNTTGCACCCCTTTCCCTGCCTTCGGGTATCTGCTCTGATGGCAAATGGGGTATTACAAAACTTGCAGTTGCCAGCTGTTTTCTGCTGCTTTGTGCCATTGCAGCTCCTCAAATGTCACTTCATGTCGTCCTTCCGCCCAATCTGCATCCCGCACTTCTCGTAGGCTTGTTCCTCCCCCCTGTGAAGATTATGGATGCCGATCCTCCCATGCCTCGGTCCGTTGTTGCGTGCAGAAAATAATTTCTGCAAAAACCACAATGTAACCCTAGCGGTGGTATTTGCACGTATCCCAGTTACAGACGGAGGCGAAGGAGGTTGAAAACTCCCCCGAAGTTCCCCCTTAGACATGGGCGTGGCCTCCATACTGGGGACTTCAGCAAAAAAAACTGCAACATACAGGCACGAATAATATTAATAACCTGGTCGCAGTAGGTTTATGCAAAAATAAATTGTCGGTGAAGCTGGAAAAAGTAAAATTAATACGCAAATACATATGTCAACTAACATGTGTACCTACTCCGTCTCCAAGTATATTTATACACTGCGTAGCCAAACCATTTTAAAATTTTTCAACAATATCAAATCATATTTCGTCAGTGGAATTTAAGCTTTAAAACAGAATAATTAAGTTAGATTTTTTTTTTTTAACTGAATTATGACATAAACAAGCTATCTATGAATACAAATATTATTTTTTTACTATAACATTACTTGGAATTTTATACTCAACTGGTATAGTTGAAATCCTCACACACAGTTTTGCATGAACACAGCAGAGTTATATACCAGAAGAAGAAAATAAAGACTGCAGCAACTCTCCTAACAAAATATGCTGCGTTCGTAGGGACTCCCGTGGAACAGACGAATTGACTCGCATACAAAGAATCAATGCGCGTTAAAAAAAAAAAAGCAAAATACATAACTTTTAATTATCTCATTAGTGCTAGTACTTTCAAAAGAATTTGCAACACGTGAGAACTGACAGTCGGTGCTGACTTGCTCCGATGTCGGTTGACAGGCCAAACACGAACCTTTTGTGATGTAACTTGGCGCACTGGTTGTCAATCACTGCACAAAATAAAATAAGCATCGTCAATATCTTTGCATNGACGCATTGGTTGTCAATCACTGCACAAAATAAAATAAGCATCGTCAATATCTTTGCATTGTAACATTCAGTAAGCACACACAAAATAATTTTATTTTAAAATCGATTCCATAAAAACCTTTTTCAAAAAAAAATTAAGAGCTCATTGCCAAACAAATAAACAAGAAACTGAATAAGTTATATTTTAAAGTAAAGAGTTCATTAGCAAACAATCTGCATACAGTGTGATGGCAAACAAATTTAAGAGCTCTTTAGCAAACAATTTTAACAAGAATGTACTAAAGTCGATGTTAAAAAAAATTTAGAAATGACTTACCTTAGCGAGCAATTACTGGTAGCCAAACAGGAAGGCGACCGTGAAACCTCACAATAACTCTCCAAGCACAAAATGGCGACGAAGCAGGAGTGTACTCAAATATGCAGACGGCAAGTGCTGATATCAGAGTGAGAGATTTGCCGCCCGCCGAACCCTCATATGCCACCGAATGGCCTTGGCACATACTCAAATCATTGGATCGGCGGCGGGGTGTCGTTTAGATGTGTTTTGTTGGGCACCGGACCCGTATTGAGGCTTTTTATTGGTGTTGCCTATTATAAGTAAAATAACGCATTCGTGTGTTTGGCGGGGGAGTGAAGCTCCCCTCCGGCCTCCCAGCTGAACTGAGTGTGAGTGTCGTGATGTCTGTCTGACATGTAGATCTGTTGTATACAAGTGTGCTTATTAATCTCGCATATATTGTGTAGGTGAGTCCCTAGTCTCTTGGGGCAGCTCACGGGGTACGTTTCATCGTGTGGTCGTTTAGTGACATAAAAAAATCTTTGTAAATATACTGGAGTTGGAGGGGCCCTTGGCACCAGAATCTATACAGAATCAAGTAACATCAGAGCCCCCCCCCCCCC
>NQII01005623.1:1116-68671 GCA_002778355.1 Clitarchus hookeri | reverse complement strand
GGGGGGGGGGGGTGGTTTCTACCTTCGGGATAGTCTGTGGCCAGTTTGCGCAAGAGGTGATCCATGATCTCCACTTTCAGCTCTTTGTGGAGCTGGTCATTTCGTGTGTACCTGGGTGCGTTCGTTACCATGCGAAGGATTCTGCTCTGGAAGCGTTGAAGTTTCTGGAGGTGGCAGCGAGCTGCCGTCCCCCAGACTGATGAGGCATAGGCGAGGATGGGACGAATGATGGATCGATAGATGATTACAACGTTTGGGGTGCGAAGTGAACTATGGCGATTAGGAAGTAGAAACAGCGGCCTTAAACGTCAATTGGTTTTGGCGAGCTGAGTATGAATGTGGTACTTCCAGATCAGTCTCCTATCCATTATTGCACCCAGGTACTTGACCTTGTTGTGGTACTCCATTTCCTGGCCACAGAACTGTAGTCTCGTGGGTGGGTTTTGTCGTCGGGTGCTGAACTTGATGGCTTCAGTCTTGGCTGCATTTTGCTTTAATTCTCCAATTTGCTAACCAGGACTCGATGTCGTCCAGAGCAGCCTGCACTTGGCTAATGGCCCGGTCTCTGTTCATTGATGACGCGAAGATGATGGTGTCATCAGCATAACATCCGATGCGAGCCTCTCCAGCTCGTGGCATGTCATTTATATAAAGGTTGAACAGGACCGGGCCTAGTATGCTGCCCTGGGGAACTCCTACTTTCACCTGGCAGACCGTGGATGCAGTGAATGTGAATGTGAAAGTGAATGTTTCGCCGTCGAGACTGACATGGAATGTACGAGAAGATGGATAAGATGATATGAAGCGAATGAGGTAGGGAGGAAAGTTATACTCGTGGATCTTGAAAAGCAGACCAGGATGATAGACCCTGTCGAACGCCTTTTCTATGTCTAGAAGGGCGACGACAGTGTGATANCATCGGGGGTCCCCTCCCCACCCTACCCAGACCCGCAGCATCCTTCATAATGCTGCGGTCGCGAAGTGGGAAGGAGGTTGTAGCCACTGGACCCTCCACTAAACCTCCTAGACTCCATTTCTGGCGTCGTGAGCAGCCAGGCTTTTGGTTTCCAATCTGGAGAATGCAGTATTCGCATACCCGTTCCTATGCCGCGCCCTTCTGCAGGTTTCCTCCTCCTGTACAGAGCCAGGTGAGGTTTAACCCATCAGGCACCCAGGGGTTTTTTTAGGGGGGGGGTTGCAATCGGACTTACGGGGTGACACCCACGCCAGCGGTCCTTAAAGTAGGCTTGCGGAGATTTAATCTCGCGCCAGAGGCCTGTAACTGCAGTTGAAGCTCGGCAAGAAGCGAGATATTACTAGTTTGCATTTACCCGGGCTTCCATAGAATGTGGATGGATATCTGGTGTTGTGCAATGTAATCTCTAAAATGTTGTAAACTGGTTGGGAAATATTATGATAGGTCGACATTCAGTATTCTCTTGAAATTACATGACAGACACATAGCCAGTAGAAACTCGGCCGCGATATGTCGTGAAATATATAGGAAGTTCCCGTGTGCATGTATGAATTCAAGCAAAGCATTCACAATTTTTTTTTCACTCATACATATTAATATACACATACTCATAAATACACACATTAAAAGATTGTGTTATAGAATGACTTGGTAATAAAAGAGTTGAATGAATATACTAAATATAATAAATTGAATAGAAAAAGTATAATAGAGATAATATAGTACATTAAATTGAAAAGTAACAAAGATACTATTAATATGACATAATAAATAGAGATTTTACAGTAGATCATGATAATAAAATAATCAAATCATATTTACTGCCTTATTTGGCTCTGTCGCAGATATTTACAATTAGTAGTCTAACAATATACAGGTCTTGGTCAGATTGTAGGTTGTTGGAGGGAGGATGAGATTTTTCGGTCTTTTTAGCCTCCACACCAGCCTTTCGTCGTAATCTGCCAACTCACGAACCNGGGGGGGGGGGGTGGTTTCTACCTTCGGGATAGTCTGTGGCCAGTTTGCGCAAGAGGTGATCCATGATCTCCACTTTCAGCTCTTTGTGGAGCTGGTCATTTCGTGTGTACCTGGGTGCGTTCGTTACCATGCGAAGGATTCTGCTCTGGAAGCGTTGAAGTTTCTGGAGGTGGCAGCGAGCTGCCGTCCCCCAGACTGATGAGGCATAGGCGAGGATGGGACGAATGATGGATCGATAGATGATTACAACGTTTGGGGTGCGAAGTGAACTATGGCGATTAGGAAGTAGAAACAGCGGCCTTAAACGTCAATTGGTTTTGGCGAGCTGAGTATGAATGTGGTACTTCCAGATCAGTCTCCTATCCATTATTGCACCCAGGTACTTGACCTTGTTGTGGTACTCCATTTCCTGGCCACAGAACTGTAGTCTCGTGGGTGGGTTTTGTCGTCGGGTGCTGAACTTGATGGCTTCAGTCTTGGCTGCATTTTGCTTTAATTCTCCAATTTGCTAACCAGGACTCGATGTCGTCCAGAGCAGCCTGCACTTGGCTAATGGCCCGGTCTCTGTTCATTGATGACGCGAAGATGATGGTGTCATCAGCATAACATCCGATGCGAGCCTCTCCAGCTCGTGGCATGTCATTTATATAAAGGTTGAACAGGACCGGGCCTAGTATGCTGCCCTGGGGAACTCCTACTTTCACCTGGCAGACCGTGGATGCAGTGAATGTGAATGTGAAAGTGAATGTTTCGCCGTCGAGACTGACATGGAATGTACGAGAAGATGTATAAGATGATATGAAGCGAATGAGGTAGGGAGGAAAGTTATACTCGTGGAGCTTGAAAAGCAGACCAGGATGGTAGACCCTGTCGAACGCCTTTTCTATGTCTAGAAGGGCGACGACAGTGTGATAGTATTCAATGGACTTCGTGGCTNATAGACCCTGTCGAACGCCTTTTCTATGTCTAGAAGGGCGACGACAGTGTGATAGTATTCAATGGACTTCGTGGCTTCCAGAGTGAGCCTGGTAAGTTGGTGAACTGTAGAGTGCTCACACCGGAACCCATACTGTTCATCACGAAGTATGTGGTGAGATGAAATGTGTGCTAGCACCCTGCCATCCACCACTCTCTCCAGAAGTTTGGAGAGAGTGGAGAGCAGACTAATAGGGTGATAGCTGGTGAGAAGTGAGGGTGATTTACCGGGTGACGCGTGGGCCAAGCGCGAAATAGTTTTGTTAAACCGCTCCGGACCGATCAGAGAAAGCTCACGGGAGCGGGAGTAGGTAGAGTGCGGGTTATAGATGCATTTTCGTTAAGTTACTGGGAGACTTTTTATCGCGAACTAATTATATTAAATGGTTTTCTTATGTTTTAATGCTGTTAAGTTTGCAAGCACGGCGTTTTAGGACATTTCGGACTGGTGTTTGTGTCCGGGAGGTATTTACCGAGTTTCCTAATTATTTTATTATTATGGGTTTCGATTTTGTCGTAGTAAAAATTATTTTCTGAAAATGTTTAATTTCCAATTAAAGGTATTTTTAGGTCTTCGTGCAAGTCTAAAATACGTGTGAATCTATGCGCGTTTCCCAGAACTCTTAGGAATTTATTTTGCACTGTTTNTCTTCGTGCAAGTCTAAAATACGTGTGAATCTATGCGCGTTTCCCAGAACTCTTAGGAATTTATTTTGCACTGTTTGTAGTGATTTAATTAATACTTTGGCTGCATTTCCCCAGATTTCATTTCCATATATTAGGGCCGATCTAACTAGGGAAGTGTTTAATAAACGTTTAAGACACAGGGGAAGTCTAGGTGATTTTAAAAGAGGGTAGAGTTGTGGAAGTTTAGCCAGTGCCAGTTTACGTGTTTGTTTTATTTGGGCATGCCTTCTTAATTTTTCGTCTATTATCNCTGTGGAAGTTTAGCCAGTGCCAGTTTACGTGTTTGTTTTATTTGGGCATGCCTTCTTAATTTTTCGTCTATTATCAGGCCAATGTATTTTGCATGTGTGGAGTAGGGGATTACTTCATTATTGTATTTTAGTGGTTTTAAGTTATTAGGTTTTCTTCTCTATGTTATTAAAAGAACATGGGATTTCTCCTAGTTTATTTTAATTTTCCACTTATCGTAATATTCTTTCAGCACGTCTAGCTGTAGTTGGGTATATAATTGAACATAGTCTATTGATTTATCACGGGCAAAAATAACAATATCATCGGCGTTCATTTGAACTTTAGCATGATTATTTTGGATGTCAGCTGTATTAATATTATAAAGAAAGGGAGACAGAGTGCAGCCCTTTGGAACAGCCGCTCGTAGAGTGCGCGTTTTAGATGCGGCGTAATCACTGCTGAAGTAAAACTTTACATTTGTAAAATAACTTTTAAGTAGGTGAATGTAACAGTCCGGGAATTTAAAGTTAATAAATTTTGTAGAAAGCCAGGTATCGAAACTTTATCGAATGTTTATGCTACATCCAGAAAGACCACGATTGTGTACTTTTTTTGCTTTACTAGCTGATACTGTTTCTGTAACGAGTTATGTTAGTGCATGAGTGGTAGAGTGGCCTGTCCTGAAACCAAACTGAGTTTTAGGAATTATTCTTTTTATCTGTGCGTGTGTTTTTAATTTTACTAGGAATAGTTTTTTTAATATCTTACTGAAAGAGCTGAGCAGCGATATCGGGCGACGGTTTTGGGGTAGAGAGGGGTCTTTGCCTAGTTTCCATTTTAAAGGGAAATATTTGAGTTTTAAAATGGTGTTAAATATTTTAAGTATGAAACAAAGCGTCGGGAAAGGTAGGTTTTTTTAACGTTTNATTTGAGTTTTAAAATGGTGTTAAATATTTTAAGTATGAAACAAAGCGTCGGGAAAGGTAGGTTTTTTTAACGTTTTATATGTGATTTTATCTTCTCCGGGGGCCTTTTCTAGTTTTGCCGATTTAACTGTGAGCATAACTTCTTTAAAAGTAATGTATTGCGGCTTTATTTTGGCTTTATTATTAAGGAAATTGGTTGTAGTTGTGATTACGTCCCTTCTAAAGTCAGGATCTCCGATATCTTTATTTGGAGTGAACTGATCTGCTAGTGAGTCGGCTATTGCTTCAGCTTTATCTACTGGGCTTTACTTTAATCCCGTGGGCGTTAAAATGGGAGTAGAGGCTAGGTTTGATTTTTTCCCACTGACTTTTTTTGAAATTTTCCAGAAGCTATGTTTGTTGTCGGAAAGTTCGGTAAAAAAAGTCTNAATTTTTTCCCACTGACTTTTTTTGAAATTTTCCAGAAGCTATGTTTGTTGTCGGAAAGTTCGGTAAAAAAAGTCTCCCATTTTGTGAATTTTTAAGTTTATCTAACTTGTTTCTGAGTTATTTTTTAAGTTTTTTATATTTTTACTTTAAGATATCAGTTCTGTGTTTTTTATACAAGTGTCTGACAGATTTTTTTTTGCAAGTAAAAAGTCTATTTCCGAAGAAATTTTGCTTCAAAAATTCGCGTCTATTGAGGAAAGTCGTATTTTTGTTTAATTGGAATTTAATGGTGTTTTGAAGCAGATCTAAAACTGAGTATATATCTTTTTTCTTTTTGATTTCTATGTCGTGTAATGAGAATATTTCTTCTAAATTTATTTTAAAGTTTTCCCAGTTTGTCAAAGGAAATTTACTAAGTATTGTATCTGGGTGTTTTACTAAATTTGTGCTAACTTTACAAAAAACGGGTAGATGGTCGGAGTTTAACTCTTTCAAGGGGCGCAATTCCAATAATGGGTTAGGTATGTTAGTCAGCAGAATATCTAAAAGTCTGGTTTGTATCTACTTGAGTCGGAAAGTGCGTGGGGCAGTCCGAGGCGCAGATTAAACAGTTTACTGGTTTGCGCGTGTGCGAGTAAAATGCTACCTTTTTTGTTAGATACTCTGCTATTCCAGTAAGTATGTTTAGAGTTAAGATCACGTGCAATGATATACGGATATTGTTGGTTGGTTATTTGTATCTAGGTCCGCTATTATTATTTCTTTTTTAGGGGAGAGAGATGCTGAGGTGACTGTAAAATGTCCGTGGTTTGTGTTGATTTTATAGAAATTGATTCTATATTCTCGCAATTAGGATTCAAATTTACGTGATGCTGTAGTTTTTAATGGACTAATATTAAAGTTCCTCTTTCCTTTTTAGTGCGATCTGACTGATAAGTTATGAAATTTTTACTGAAAAACGCATTTGCAGGTTTAAAAGTGTTTCTTGAATAAATGCAATTTCTATGCTATATGTCTTCAGTAATATTTGTAATTCGTAGAGCTGGTTGAACACTCCGTTGCTATTCCAGTAGAGAATAGAGAGGGTACCGTAATCTNGGGAAGGATACATTTGGAACATGGTTAGCGCCTCCAGCAGAAGCATAGATTAGTGTTTGGGATCTGGGTGACTGTTAGCAACCATAATGCTCGGGCAGAAGTGGTCCATGATGGACTTGAAGTTCACCTCACGCATTAACATAAGAGATCCATTAAGTCCTGGAGAGACGACCCCATTCCAGCCNAGTGGTCCATGATGGACTTGAAGTTCACCTCACGCATTAACATAAGAGATCCATTAAGTCCTGGAGAGACGACCCCATTCCAGCCATGGACGGAGGGATTGTGCGAGCAACTGGGGAGGCGCCTGAACTTGAATTTGGGGCGCAACAGGTGTTTGAATGGATATTGTGAAGTGTTGGTTGGGAGACTTGATGGCCTGTGCTTACGAATGAGTACTTGGCAGGTTTCTGGCGGCCAGGATCCTCGTATATTGCGACACGTCGCGTACTGTGGCAGAGGCAGCAGGTGCTACCACTCGTGTTTGCGCTCTGGTAGTGAATTTTCGCTCGGCTGCTGCCTAGCGGCGCTGGATAACTTCAAGTACCTTGGCGCATTGTTTCGAGGACGCCGGATGAGTTCCTCTGCAATTACAGCACCGTGGGCTGGCTAGTTTTTGAGGGCAGTCATCAAGCTTGTGTTGCCCGGCGCAGTGAGAGCAAACAGGGAGCAAGTGACAGAAGTTCTTGGTGTGTTCCAGGGCTAGACAATCGCAACAATGGGCGAGCTCTGATAGCCGTTTTCTATATTGCCTGGGGTGGACAACAGTCATTATCAGCCGGGTGATTGAGACAAGAAAAGGAAGGGTGTCATTTCTTTGGGCTGTCACACAGAAGAGGTTTTGTGGGACCAGCCAGGTTTTTGTTGGGTCTGCGGGGTTTGTTTGGCGGGTCAGAAACGGGCACACATCAGTGACTGTGTAGCCGCGCGCTTCCAGGTTTTCTTTAATGTATTCGGGTTTGGTCATCTGGCAGGTCGAACGCCACTTTTTGCGGCGACTCAGTGGAGGTGCTGTACGTGAAAAAAGGGAGTTTTTGTTTATCTAGAAAGTCTTTTGCCGCGTTATATTTCTGCCCGTCGGCCGCAACGATGTGCAGGCCGTTATGAGCGAGTAAAATGGTGAAGCCAGTTGGGTTAATGTTTCTTGAGCTCGCTCACAAGTGAAGAGTAGCAGTTTACGTTCCTGATAACTAATCTGTAAGTTTGTTTTGTGTTCGAAGCGCGTGGCTGTGGGTTGGTTTGTGCGACTGAAGAGCCTGCCTGTAGGCCTGAAGGGCCGGGATTGTGCAGAGAAATTCGTTCTCGCAGGACTGCAAACCGGTTCGAAACCGAGACTTGTGGGACAACAGCCTCCTGTTGCGGTCCACGAGCTGTTTTCTGGGTCCTTGCCTCCGCTAGCGTTTCCCTTTCCGTTTGCGCGTTCAGTTCAGCTTGGCGTTTGCTCATTTTACGCCTGATTTCAGTCCATTCTGCCGACGTGCTCTCCACACGGGTGGTCGTGTCAGTTTCCATGACGGTTTCAGCTTCGCTGTTGGAATACTTGGGTAGGGGAGAAGGCGTACTCGTGATTAATTCCTGGCTGGTTGCTTTGTGTAAATGTGACATGCTAAAGAGTGCCGCATGGGGCTGGGTATTCAGGGGTGTGATTGCTATTTGGGTCATGCTCTGCTGGGGGCCATCCCCCGTGGCCGGGTTCGCAATCCCTTCCAGAATCTGAGAGTGGCGGTTCGGGTGAAGTAACAACGAAGTGTTCAAATTGCTTGAAATTAAAAAAAAATTACGATAAATGTAAGAGTGCCTAATGCGGCGTGGAGATACTCGCCGCTGACCCCAGTGGGCTAGGCTCGAGCTTAAGAGGCCGGCAAGTAATCCCCGTGTCCACGAGCTACGTTCTGACAAGGTTCGACGCGAAGAGGCGAGGTGCTCACTCAACGAAGTCCGCTGCCAGAATGAGTGACTGGCGCGTAGCTAACGCGAACTAATTTTGTTAAAACGCCCGAATTTCGTCCCGGACCGACCAGAGGATTTCCGGCCTGCCGGGGGGTTTAATGTGTTGTTTTCTTACGTTTCAGAACTTTTTAGGTTAGGAAACGGTGCATTTTAGGACGTTTAATCGAGTGTTAGTGCCCGGGAGGTATTTACCACGTTTTCTAATTACTAGATTACTGTGGGTTTCAATTTTATCGCAATATTTATTATTTTGCGAGACGAGTTTGTTGCCAATTAAAGGCATTTTTAAAGCTTCGTGCAGATCTAAAATACGTGTGTAATGACGAGCGTTTCCTAGTACTCTTAAGAATTCATTTTGCACTGTTTGCAGAGATTGAATAAATACCTTGGCGGCATTTTCCCAGATTCCATTCCCATACATAAATGCCAATATAACTAAGGAAGTGTATATTAAAACTTTGAGTCGTGGGGGGAGTCTGGGTGATTTTAGTAATGAGTATAGTTGTGGTAGTTTTGCCAGTGCTAGTTTTCGTGTTTCTTTTACGTGCGCATACCATCTTAATTTTTCATCTATTATTAGGCCAAGGCATTTGGCGTGTGTGGAGTAGGGCATTACTGCTTTGTTGTATTTAAGTGGTTTGAGTTGTTTGGCTTTCTTCTCCGTGTTGTAAATAGAGCCTGGGAATTTTCCGCGTTAATTTTGATTTTCCATGGGCGTGGTTGCGAGTGTGAATGTTCAATCCTTTATGTATCCTAGCCAAATATTTAAGGAATATAGTACCTGCACAGCAGGAACCCTCATGGGAGACTTTCTCTCCCTCCTGACCATGCATTTTTACTGGACAATTTCCCCCTACTTACAATCTTAGTTATTTTGTCAGAAACTATGTGAAACATAAGGTATCTGTTTTAGGCCAGGCATTTTTATTGGTTGACTTCCCCTCCCACGCTGCTTATTTTCTCACAATCTATGTAGGGATTTTAGCAGTAGGAAAATACCAGGTGAATTTGGGACAACCAAATCGTTTGACGTCACTGACATGTTTGTTGGGGGGGGGGGGCTCTTCTCCCTCCTTTCCGGCAACATGCAACCCTTACTATTTTTGAAAAAAAAAACCCTCAACGAAATTTTTTTATTATAAAAAAATTAAATATTGGCATGCTACCTTGGGTTATTAGTGATCATCTCAGTTTTCATACAAAACTAATCGGAAAAAGTGTCACGTATTGTAATTTCAGTTTTAGAAAGAATTTATTGACCTCGAGACATTTGCCGGCCAGGTACAGCGAGTAACAGCAAAGCAGCGTGCTGCGAGGGGTCTCGCGCTGCGCATTGCTGCCACTGCGAGACTTCACTCCACACGAACAGAGATACGGCACGCGCCCATCGTCACGCCGTGAGGGAGCCGCGCGGCTTAGCAGGACGGGACAGATTGAACTCGCCTCCTCTCCGAAACTAAGAATATCAAACTATTTCACTTAGAAAAAAAAAATAAACTTAGCCCCTAGTCCAGACACATCAAAAGAGCGTTGGAAACAGTACACCGTCAGATTCCATTGCATTGCTGGTCTTGAGCAAAAATATGCAAACAAGAAGCATAGAGACTGAATTTTACCCTTTCACAGACTATGAAACGATTAAAAAATCTCACAACATGTGTACAGAACTATGTATCTGAGTGTTCTAAGGAGCCAGTAACCGAACTGTATTCGCTTTCTGTCGTTTTTTGTACTTATACATACACTAAAAAAAAAAAAAAAAAAAAAAAAAAAAAAAAAAANAAAAAAAAAAAAAAAAATGGTATAGGCGTGCGTATGCAAATAACAGAGGTATGGAACCAATCAGAGTAACGCGATGCTGTCGGCATCGCCTTTATAAGACAACAAGCGTCTGGCAAAGTTGCTAGATCGGTTACTGCTGTTACAATGGCAGGCTATCAAGATTTAAGTGAGTTTGAACGTGGTGTTATAGTCGGCGCACTAGTGATGGGACATTACATCTCAGAGGTAGCGATAAAATGTGGATTTTCGCGCACGATCATTTCACGAGTGTACCGTGAATATCGGGAATCCGGTAAAACATCAAATCTTCGACATCGCTGCGGCCGGAACAAAATCGTGAACGAACGGGACAAACGACGACTGACGAGAATCGTTAAACGTGACAGACGTGCAACCCTTTCTCAAATTGGCGCAGATTTTAATGGCTCCTGCATACCTCCAGACATTAGTCGAGTCCATGCCACGTCGTCTTGCGGCACTTCTGCGTGCTCGTGGGGGCCCTACACGATATTAGGCAGGTGTACCAGTTTTTTTTTTGGGTCTTCAGTGTATATATAACATGCTGTAGTGCTCATAACATCTTCCGAGATATATCTTAATCTATATTTTTAAATATATAAGTGTGGAGAACATAAATAAAAGCGGCACAAATATAATAACTCAGCTCCGGTAGGCAGGCTCCTTAATATATTACGTCTCTGATTAAAAATACCTTTTTATTAAATATGGGTTTTATAGTGCATACACAAATACAGTAAATCCACGTATAATAAATTATTTTCAAAGAGTCAAAAACGCATTTCTATTCGCGGGATTTTGATAAATCACCACATGTATTTGGTTGTCCCGTGTATCATAAGTTATCATTAATTTATTGGCTTAATTGAACTGTTAACTGTATTTTATATATAAATAATTAAAACAGACGTGTTTTTAAGAAATACGCTCAGGAATATGGTTCGTTGTCCATAGTTTTATTTGCAAGTCTTCGGAATGGACTTAAAATATCCAAGAAAGCAACTGCTAACAGATTGTAATGTCTACAGACAAATATTGGGAAAGATTTACGCATGATGCAACACAAGAAACGTGTTAAATAATAAAAAAAATATGCGCTGTTAACATGCAAAATTTGGCTCGGAAATTCCCGCGTTGTGAATTTCGTTTATACTTTGACATATATTTGCAATATATTGCACGTATAATTCAAAAATTATCAATTACGTTTTATCATTTCGCTTGAACGGTTCAGACCTTTTTATTGCGCAGACAATGAATCTCATGCCGTATTGTCTCTAGTGTACAAAAAACAATAGCCTTTTAAAAATGTAATTTATATTTTATTTCTGTGTACTTGCGAACACTTGAGTTTGCTTCTAGGCCGGAGAAAAAACAAATTATTTTAATTAAAGTTTCATTAGCTTTTTTCACATAAAAACAATATCACAGGAGCCTTCAGCATTTAAGCTATGCTTAGTCCATTCAAACTCAGTGAACGAAATTGTGTTGCATTACGCACGTTTAGGCAAATTTTGGTCTGTAATGAACAATGAAGAAGGAATGAAGAGATTTGGACGGCTCTTAACATCAAGGCCTTGAGAGCTGACGAGGGCGACACGAGATGAGTGTGGCGAAGCGCAGAATGAAGAGGAGGGGAAAACAGGAGATCCCTATTGAAATGCTTGTGAAACTAAGAAATAGCAAATTTGTAGAAATTTTACTTGGCTAACAATTTCTTACTTTCATTTGACCCGCGCATTAATAAAGTGATTAGGCACATTTCAATGCTAATTTTACATACGGTGGAAGGATACACAATATGCTTAAGAGAATATCTTAAGCAGGTCTTTAAAAAGTGCTCAGTTTATTGTGAACAGCCTGTAAGTATTCCTGCAGCATATTACAGAACACTAGCGACTGACGCCTGCTTGCAAGCCGAGCTGATGTATATTCTTTAGGGGCGAGTTTCTTCACGACTGTACGTAGCTGATTGTTTCCTGGTCAGGAACCTCAACCGGTAAATTGCTATTCCACAGATGATGTAAAGGGCAAATATTTATCACGGGAAAAAAAATCTACGACCCTTTATTTTAAAACACTCTTACTCCAAGTCACTTCTTTTTTTTTTTTTTTTTTTNGTTTCTTCACGACTGTACGTAGCTGATTGTTTCCTGGTCAGGAACCTCAACCGGTAAATTGCTATTCCACAGATGATGTAAAGGGCAAATATTTATCACGGGAAAAAAAATCTACGACCCTTTATTTTAAAACACTCTTACTCCAAGTCACTTCTTTTTTTTTTTTTTACGATTCTTGTTATGTGTTTTAAGGGGGAAATTACGTCATTACATATTTTTGGCCTTTAATTATGTTTGAGATTAATATTGAAAAACTTCTTTAGGTCAATGAACATTATACAATTATGTTTTAGAGACAGTTATCACTTTACCTTTAGTAGACCTACTACTATCTCATCTGTAGTAATTCTCAGAGCATCATCATTCATCAATAATTAATTCCGATCTATTTCAAATCGTAAACAAAATAATGCACTCCCTTGACATGACAGTTATTCAATCCTCTGAGTGATATACTATGTTAGTCAAACAAGAAACGTCGATAATGATTGCAGAACACATTTTAAAAGCTAGTAACACCACAACGATTTCTCTCCCATTGTCTGGAAAGCCGATGACGGTTAAGCGAGGGGAATATGGATCAGCGCAGGAATGAAAAGGCGGGGAACGGGAGATCCCCGAGAAAACCTGGTGACCTGCGGCATCGTCCAGGACGGAAATCCGGGAGCGACCTCAGAAAATATGACTGTTTATTCACTTAGATAAAAAAATTTCCCACACTAGGAAGTTATTAAAAAAATATGTTCATTAAAAATCTATTTCAAACACATACAATATTAAGCAAAAACTTTTAAAATTAAAAGAAAATACTAAATTTTCATACACTATTTATTTAGTACACAGTCAATACAGAATGCAAAATTATGTTCTGGACATTGCAGTGGTCGAAGGTCGATTTGACTGCCGAGATGTTGTGTTGCTTGCTTGTTTGAAATGACAATATGACGAAGCGAGGTTTTTTAGTATTTTAAGACAAATTGGTGGGATGGGTCCCGTCCTCTTTTGTGAGCATGCCTTGAATGTGCAGGAATGATTGCGAATGCAGGTTGTAAATATCTTGACACTGTGTCGGGATTTGAACCTCACGCTTAAGGGCATATAGGTCTGTCAGATACAGTTAGTTGGCAGCAATGCAGCTCAACCTTGTCGATTTAGTCGAAGAATTCTGCCCGGTGGGTCACATTCAATACGTTGTCATCTTCCATGCCTGTTCATTTTCAACCCAAAGCTACATTGAAACTTCTCATTGGCACGTATTAGCACATCGGTGTCTCGAGCTCTACTGGTGGCAGGTTTGGTGCTAAGCTTGACTTTATGCATTGTTCGTCTTGCGAAACTCAATCCCATCGTTTCAAGTGCAAGTGCAAAGTGATTTCTTCGTTTCTGAAGTCTATCTGTTTATCGTCCTGATCGGCGATCCTAACGACCTTTTCCTTCACACTCTTTGCGATCACAGGAATGTAAATGATGCTTTTCGGAACTTCGACCATTTTATAACCTGGTGGGGCTTTCGGTGTTAACTCGTGCAGTGTATTGCTGATTTTACCATTTATGTAGCAGTCGCTCACCCAATTACAGTTAATGCATATTATTTTCGCTGGAAATATGTTCACCGGTCGCGAGGATTTGTGCATTTTACCAGCTTCGTAGATTCGCATCTCGAACCCGAGAATTGGCCAGATGGTATCCAGTTCAGTGAAATCGATATTGGCTCTGCAAAACATTTCTCCCTTCAGCATGTTTGTGTTACCGCATTGTTTAAAAGTCATATCTGATGGTAAGGATTTCTTGATGCGATGTCCTTAAGTTCGTATGCACTGGTGGGAATGCTGATTTACTTCAAATATCTCGTCACTATGTACTGGAATGCAGAATTCACGTTTTCTTCTATGTTGGAAATTGAGATGTAAGTTTGAAAATCCGTAAGTCTGACAACCCACTCACATTTCAGCTCAAAGTTCGGGTAAAATAACGCTTTCAGATCGGATGTAATAACACTTAGAATGGTGGACACCGTCATACTGACTAGGGTTTATAGGCGCGAAAATATTTTACTGTAAAAAGTTTAATAAGAAATTATTCCCAATCAATTTCTTTTTATTCTACCGCAACAGAAAGCTAAGACACAAGTGTCCACAGTTCCATGTGTTCGGCATCTTCTTCATCTCGTAGTTGTAAGTCAATTTTAAATTTTTCAGGTACTGCCGTAGTTCAGGTGGAGGGTGCAAATTTCCAAAACTGTCGTAGTATACCACACGTTTGAAACGTTTGACATACGTTTTCCAGTGCATGCTGGACCTGGCTGCCGTGTCCAGGTTGATTACGGCACATTCATCACGTATGGTTTTAGGGTGCAAAGAATCTTGTTTGAACACACCGTGAAAATGGAGTATCTTCAATTTGTGTACAAACAATTTTCCAAATACACGCTCATGAGTGGTCATTTCGCTAGAGATTTCATTAGCACCTCCTCCTGTTGCGACGATTTTCACACCTCATCTGTAGGACCATTGTATGTAAACTCCTTGTCTGTTTTTTTTACCAAGGCGATAGCTTCCTGTTTATGGTTGCAGCGGCGGTTTTCCTCCAATTGCTTACATTCGTTCGAGGATCGTTTCACCGCACTAACGATATTCGTTACGGCCCCAGCGATACCGCCCAGAGAACCGATTGCATGTATCAAAGCGGGAAGGAATCCTCTCGTCTCTTTCTTTCCTTTTCTCTTGGAACTTCGTCTCGCTTTCTTCGCCTCCATGCCCATCTTCACCTTGGCTTTCATCGCGTTGGAAATGTCCTACCTGGCTATTTTTTCACCGAGTCCGGTGTCCGGTGTGCAATGAATTTCGTCCGCCCTATGCACAAGTATCTTGTCTGCGTGGTGCCTGGCTTGCAGATCCTTGTGCTGGGAATAGGCGATATCGTACCACTTGCACGCCTCGTCCAGCGCGTTGATGCCCGTATCGCCACATGCTAATCTTTTGGCTTGCTTGGTTCCTTGCCCACAGAACCTGTATCCGAGAATGTGCAGCTCGAAAGGTAGACTGTTGATCAGCATATCGACGATCCCTATTCCAGATTTCATCTTTCTTTACGAGCCATCGCACACTACTGTACTACGAACCAATATATACCCGAACTTCATACTTTTTCGTTTCAGTATCATTCTAAAATTGGAACAGTACGGACATAAAGTGCTAATGAAACATCTTCTTTGTCGTTTCTTAGGTACATCATTTACAGCTTCGTGGAGTTAACAACGACATGAAATAATGACCTGCAGAATGAAAAGTTTAAGTGTGACTTTTGAATGGAAAATCTGCGAGAGGCAGCTTACTCGGAGTGATATTTTGTAGAGACGTTCTAAAATTTGCTTCACTGATTCTATACAATCTTCGTACACTCCACATTCAGTTCCACATGCTCCATATTCGGCTCTACATGTTACACATGCTCCGGTATCTGCTCGGCATGCTATGCTATGAGCACCGCTCGCTCTGCAATCCGCTCCGCACACTCCACAAACAGCTCCGCAGGATATTAGCGGTATGATACATATTATGAAGCAAGATGTTTTTCTACCCATACACATTCATGTTGAAGATGTCGAAACCTCACACGATGCACATCATGGCACGCTGTTTCCCAATACCATGAGAGTTTTAATTTGCCGACCATCGGGTTGCAGTAAGTTGTGTGTACTTCTTAGCCTTTTGGAGGAACCGAATGGTCTTTGGTACAAGAATGTGTAGCTGTACTCCAAATTGCTCCAGCAATGGAAATACCAGCATCTGGTATGATGTACTGCAGGCTGTGGAAGGCCTACTCTATTTCCCTTGAAGCGATAACGAAGCTGTCGTTCCACCGAGTGAAGCATTGCCAAATTTGGTGTTTGTTTTCGACGACATGGCATGAGAGAAAAAGATGCGTATTCAAGAGTACTTAGGCATCAAGACAGCATGCTAACAGTTACTATGCGGTAATGTGAATTTACTCATGTTGTTTCGCATGGATGATATGAATTGCGACATGCATTCAACGGCCATGTCAATACAGACATGACGTTCTCAGTGTTTAAGGATATGTGTTATTTGTGCTGGAACGAGGAGTACAGAATATTGGTGATCGATAAGGATTCGCCAGTACATAAGGGAAGGCACAAGCATGGCTTCTATCAGATTAGAGTAAGGTGCCGACCATGGGTCACCATACAATTTCCAAGATCGGACATGGCCTATGCTCCAATGATGATGATGGAAATTAGCTAATGGTAGCTCGCCTCACCACTGTTTGCAGGGGCCAGTCGCTTCTTGGGCAAAAGATCGAGAGTATGAGATATGAAGTGGTCGAAGATTTGATAGCCATAGACTGGCACATATGGGGTGCAGAAGCATGTATAAAAGACCTGATTAAATGTTGAATGCGCAGAGATGGTAGGAATTAGAGGCTTTTCAAAATTTTTTGACCTCCAAACTGGCTGCTAAAACCGATGTTGCGAGGCATAGAAAGAAGGTGCTGAATGGGAGCATCGACAGACTGGAAAGGATCGAAAATTCATTTTCCTCTACTCTAGAGGGAATATGTATATTATACTTGTTTGATTGTGTGTTTATTCAATTATATGAATAATGGTGAACCGAACCGAACTAACGACTGAGATGCAACGGGCCATCGAAACTGTTCGCGCGAAATATCTACTAGCAAAAAGTTACTAACTGGCTTTTGAGAATCGAAGGGAAGAGGCTTACAAGCCGATATCCAGTCATCTCGACGAACTTCTTCGACAATGCCAGGAGGAAGTTTTGCCTCGGCTGGATATCAAACACAAAATCATGGTGGAAGGACCAACCTCGATGCGTAAACGGTCGGGCACTACATCACTTCCTACTCCGATCGAAACAGCGACAAGCTGTAAAAATAGGATAAATGTAAACATGCTTGTTGGCACATGTATTTATAAATATAGAAAATTAAGGTAATTTTATATTCCCACATTTTATATACATAATTATTAATATAAAATAATTTTTTACATAATTACATATCTATAATTAATTATGTGTAATATTAATAAAAATAATTTTATATTGTCATATTTATGTATACGTAAGTATCTGCATGTTTTCTTCTTGTGTAAAGAGTATGTGGGTTTTTCTCAGAGTGCTTCCATATTTTTTACATATAAATTTTAGGGTGGAATTCCGTTTGTTGGCACAAGCTTGGCTCTTTACTGCAAAAAGAACTGCAATTATAAAGAAATAATGACAGTTGACGTTCTGACACAGTGAGGTAAACACCGATTTGGAAGTGCTCTCTGGTAATACCATGAAGATGAATTGCGAATACGATGGCCTGAATTTGACCTGAACGATCATGGAGGCGCGACCTACATCATCACTAACTGGTTGACGCCAGTGCCGATTCTGTGATTGAATTTTCACGTATGGCCAGAATGCTCGTCGGCATGAGAGAATAGCCTGTATTAAGAGTACTTTCCCCGCGATGAAGAATAAAGACATTGGTACCATGCAGATAGTGCAAGGCGATACATTGGAATAACATACCGAGACTAGGAAGGATTGGACTACTGGGACACAGCATGTGTTGCTGGAAATACCTCTTGCCGCATCGATGGGTACCGATACGACACGCGATTATGATGAGACAATTAATGCTAAAGACGGAATGAGTGCAGAAGACTCGGTTTGTGTAGAATGTACACCTGCAAGACTTTCGCACGAAGTAGACGAACTTCAAAATAAACGGTCGTCAGCTCTAAATACTAACGAGCATACAACTCCTGCCACAAAGAATAGAAAATTTAATATAGGATACAAAACAAGAAGTTAAGATGATCACGAAGAGAGCATTGATGAAAATAAACATAAAGACAGTGATGGTGCTGAAGACGATGATGGCGATTTTTCCGAAGCACTTATACATCCCTCCAACACATTTGCTTCAACGAGCGACATGAAGAAGGCAGAAAACGTCGAGAATACTTTCCACATATTTCCCGAAGACCCGAATGAACTTGTTGATAGACTTAGATATTTGATTGACTTTCAAAAACGCAGGGAGATCTCACTCACATTAACAATATATCTTCAATCATTCGTAAACTGACGGATAGGGCATATATCACATGCTCTGATGAACTGCTTTTTTTTATTCTTTTTCTGAAATTGCAATTACAAAATAAAAATACATTATTATTATAAAATAACTTGGTTTCCTTGTGTGTCAGCACTCGACTATTAACACAAATATCTGCATTTGATTGATAATAAAGATTTTATTATAAAAACGCAACAATAGTTGACTGCATACAAAATATTTATTCTATCTACATGTAACAATTTGATGACAGTTGGCGAACGAATGTGATTTCTGTACATATGAGTGGGGGACAAACCGAAGTATTGATCGAAGGATCGATCGACGGATTAGGATTGATCGTTAGGTTCGGATTGATAGAAGTATTAGTATTGATAGTTAGGATTGGACTGATCGAAGGATTGGGATTGATCGAAGGATTGGGATTGATCGAAGGATTGGGATTGATCGAAGGATTGGGATTGATCGAAGGATTGGGATTGATCGAAGGATTGGGATTGATCGTAGGATTGGGATTGATTGAAGGATTAATATTGACAGAAGGCTTCGAATTGATCAAAGGATTGGGATATATCAAAGGATAAACATGGATTGCTGTGGATTGTGAAGGATTGATAAAGATTGGGTTTGATCCAAGGATTGGGATTGGTCAAAATATTGGCATGGGTCGCTGTAGTTTGTGGAGGAAGATTGTGCAGCTGATTGTTGAGCGATTGTGGAGGATGTATAGCGAATTGTGGAGCATGTGGAGCAGATTGTGGAGTATGTGGAAGGATTGTGGAGTGATTGCGGATCGGATCGAAGAGCAGTGAGTTTGGAGGTTTGAATGTAGAACATGTGGAGTGGTTGTGGAGCGCTTGTGGAGTGGACAGTGAAGGATTGGTGTGGATTGGTATGGATTGGTTAGGATTGGTGTGTGGATCTGTGTTTGGATTGGTGTGGATTGGTGTTTGGTTTGGTGTGGATTGGTGTGTGGTTTGGTGTGGATTGGTATAGATTGCTGATTCCAGTGCTGATTGTGTTGCTAATTGATGGAGAGATTGCGTGAATAGAAAGATTGATAAAAACAAGTATTTAATTATTTAACATTTTTGGATTTTATAATAGTTTTCAGAATTTTTTTGGATCAAGGTTATCCAAAGTCATGGGCATGGACTCAAGGTCACAGATGTGAGGTCAAGGTGATGGTAACCAAGGTATAACATTTGGTCGGAGTCATCAGTGCCACGTAGGTGTGGAAAATATTAAAAAATGACAAACAGAAGAACCAATATGGAGGGTGGAGTGCATTCAACAGAATGAGCAAAGGTGTGGAGGCTGTAAGTCTGCTGACTAATAAATCAAAGAGTAATATTGGTAGGGGATGGGTATGTTAAAACAATGCAATTGATTGGAGTTGGTCAGTCGTTCTCTGGACAAGATGCTGTGGGAGACCTCTGAAAATTAAAGTTTTTAAAATAAATATTTAATAATAATTTTGAATAAGATTTTTTAATAAATTTTCAATAAATTTCATAATTTTTTATTTATTTATAGTTTTATTGCGATTTTCTTAGAGTTTTTGAGAATTGTTTGGAATTTTTGTATTCAAGGTTAAAATTCACCGGGTCAAAGTCAAAGGTAAAGGTCACCTGGATTCAATAGGTTTGTAGTAGTCAGTAACATAATCTACTCGCTGACGTTTGTGAATTTATTGACTTTTTACAATTTTTTATAGAGTTTATGTTTCCAAGGTCATAGGAAGATCATGTTATTAGGTGAAGATCAAGTCCACCTGGGTCCATCATGGCTGTTGGGTGACGCCTTAACATGGCGGCTGGTCGGTTCCAGTCCCTGATCCCCTTTAAGCCAAAACTTTCGAAATTATAATATTTTATAAAAATTAAAAAAAAATGATGTGATCATTAAAAAAAAAATTGGGTACTTTTAAACAAATTTGCCAATTTTTGGGTATAAGGTCATCCAAGGTCATGGTCATAGGGTCAAGGTGAAAGTTCCAGGTCTTAGTCACGAACATCCACCATGGTTGACAAGATGGCTGATGGTCAGAACTGACTTCGGATCCTGGACCTTGTGTAACGTTTTGGCATACCCTATGTCTGTAAAAGTGATATGGCTATCACTGCTCTGCCCACGAAAACGATCCCCCAAATCTATCCGATGTATCGAAAAATACCATTCGTGGAATTGTCTTTAGAAATGTGGTGATCGGTGCTTTTTTGAAGGAAAAACGGGAATTTATAATGGATAAAAGGAAATTTTGTGATAAAAGCGAACCATTTGAGGGAAATTTAGTCGATTTTGAGGGAAAAAGGGAAATTTTGCGAGAAAAAGGGGAATGTCAAATGCGGCCGGCACAAGTTTCGAACCCGGATCGCGTTGTACCAAAATCAGCTATTTCTTTCTACTCTAGTTTTTAATATATAAAAATTATTATTATTATTAATATTTTTATTTTACATTATTTTTATTAATTATTATTAATATATTAAATATATATCAATATATAAATTCATAACATTAGGCCTCTAGCTGAAGGCTTGAGGCCTAATTTCGTCAGTCATTCATTAAATGCAACTGACTTATTTGTATTAGGATTGCACATAATAGACGGTTCAATTGATACTTTATTTCAGATATTCTGTTTCTGATATATATTTTTTTTTGTGGGAAAGGGGAGTACCCNTACCAAAATCAGCTATTTCTTTCTACTCTAGTTTTTAATATATAAAAATTATTATTATTATTAATATTTTTATTTTTCATTATTTTTATTAAATATTATTAATATATTAAATATATATCAATATATAAATTCATAACATTAGGCCTCTAGCTGAAGGCTTGAGGCCTAATTTCGTCAGTCATTCATTAAATGCAACTGACTTATTTGTATTAGGATTGCACATAATATACGGTTCAATTGATACTTTATTTCAGATATTCTGTTTCTGATATATATTTTTTTTTGTGGGAAAGGGGAGTACCCNTACGGTTCAATTGATACTTTATTTCAGATATTCTGTTTCTGATATATATTTTTTTTTGTGGGAAAGGGGAGTACCCACATTAAAAACCCACGGCAGTTCGGGATGTTTGATGATTTTTTTGTAGCTATTCATCTTGGGGAGAATTCTGGGTGTCTTTACAGTTAGGTTCATCTTCAGTGGAGCGCTGGTTAATTTGTTTCTTATCTTGTTTTCTTCTTTGTCGTCGCTGCTAGAGCTATATTCTTCGTTGTCGCTGCTGCTGGAACTACCTTCTTCGTTGTCAAACATTAACGACAACCACGTCAACGACAACAAATGAAACCCGGTGCAAGGCACAAGCCTCTATTATAAAGTATATCCACAACAGGGTGGTAGGACGTATGTGCCCAAAATAACTTTCCTTTGGATAGCATTAATTCACGACCCCGAGGACAGCCAGCCAATAGTAGTGTTTTGTTCATTTCGAATTAGCTCAGTCTAGCTGACTGGTCGATAAAAAAAGGGACTAAAAAGACAGCACGGCGACGTAGACCTAGGTTGTTCACATTAAACCGAGCACTTTTAAAAGCTTTGGTAAAGATCTACTCGCATCCACACTGTGTATTCCTACATCATATGTGAAATTAAAATTGACATGGGTCTGATCACTTTATTCATGCGTATTTCAATTGAGACTCTGAGATTTTTAAAAAAGTATTTATTTTGTACATAAGTTAATTCTTACAAATACATCCATTAAAAAGACTGAAAGAAAAAATTTATAATCTCGGGATTCCTAAATGTTTACCTTNTAATTCTTACAAATACATCCATTAAAAAGACTGAAAGAAAAAATTTATAATCTCGGGATTCCTAAATGTTTACCTTACACATTTAATTCAACGCCAAGACATGGAACTACTTTCTTTCGTCGTTACCAACTTTACTGGNTAAATGTTTACCTTACACATTTAATTCAACGCCAAGACATGGAACTACTTTCTTTCGTCGTTACCAACTTTACTGGGCGGTTGTCAGTCAGTGTACCCGTTAAAATATATAAAAATAAAGAGAGTGACATTTTTCAAAAGTGCTCAAGTAACCCTGAACAGCCTATACCAGAAGTTTCCCTGCTCGGGATCAGAGCTACTTTGGTGACTGCGAAATGCGATCCACTTGAGCCCCCACTCTGCAGCAGTCCAAGTGCCCAAGTAATTATAATTAANTTTGGTGACTGCGAAATGCGATCCACTTGAGCCCCCACTCTGCAGCAGTCCAAGTGCCCAAGTAATTATAATTAACTCTCCAATTGGCCACAACAAATGTTCATAATTTTGGACCCAAGATATTTTTTCTCACAATATTTTATTTTAAGTTGTAATAAATTTTTATTTTATTAAATTTTTATTTATAAATAAATATGTATAGTATCTCACAATTCAGTTTTTATAAATGTTGTGTAAAAGATGACGAAAGCTATAAAATCAAGGAATTGCATATTCAAACATTTATGAGCAATTGAATTAGAACGACCTGCCTTGTTGGCGAAAACGCGCTGTGGTTACTCAGTCGAATGGAATAGTGTTCAGCCCAGCATTGATGACAGGGTCGCCGTCCAGTAGCTCGGTTTATAACAGTGGGAAGGCAGGCCACAGGGCAGCAGGTCTCTCGCCAATTCAATGCTGTACCACAGTGAACTACGAGCATCCGAGACATCCAGACCCATTTCCTCGCTAAGGGGGACAGAAGTCGCCACCTCACTAGGGTACTTCTGGTCACCGTAAATCACAAGACTAAACTAGTAACGTGGCCGCTGCATGGGAAAATGTCGCCTGAAGGGATGAGGGCAGACGCAGGAACCTGCCGATAACGAGTTACGAATGAGCTACCATGTACATGGAGCGTCGGATGCCTCTTGAGAGCAGAATACATTACAGACCAGTGGTGGTGGTATGCGAGTGTGGAGACTGTTTACGTGGGATGAATGGTGTTCCCTGGAACATGTGCCATCGTCCTTCGCCAGACATCGGTACAGGGACCTGCTGGCAGATCATGTGCACCCAATTCTGCACCTACAGCAGCTTACCAAAGGCCTGTACCTACAGCAAGATAATGCACTTGTCCATCGCTCCCAATTTGTTACCGAATGGTTAGATGAACACTCTACGTACTTGAAATAGCTTTCGTGGTCTCCGAGGTAACCCTATTTTAATCCTATCAAACACTTCTGGGATGTTGTAGAGAGGGATGTGCGAGCTGTGAACCTTGGTCCGACCGCTCTCCATTCATTGTGAGAGGCTGTGCAGCGGTCATGTAAGAGTATGGCGCCCGACCTATTCCAGTGCTTTGAAGAGTACCTGCCACGTCAAATAGATGCCGTCATCAGGGAGTTCTACAGAGTGCTAGACATATATCTCTAATTCAACCGGTATTATGTATATGTTTTATATTCCGCTCGAACAAATATTGGGGCCACTGTTGTGTAGTGGATAGAGAACTTGTCTACCAGATAGGCGATACGGGTTCAAAGCCGGGCGGGTATTTTCGCAAATGGGAATCGTACCGGATGATTCCACTGGTCTGAGGTACTTCTCGGGGATTTCTCGCTTCGCCCGCCCCTTTATTCCGGCGCTGCTCCATACTCAACTCGCTTCACCCTTATCGGCTCTCAAGACCTCGATGTTAAAAGCCGCCCAAAACTCTTCTCTCACTAACTCGGACAAATACTAACAAAACTTACTATTATATGAATTTTTTATTTTGCACATTATTTTTGTTACTTGCGGGACACCGCATAATCTATCTTTTCCAGAATTTCTTGCATAAATATCCTCAGTTACATTTCCACGTATACCTAAAATATTTTTTTCTAAAACAAAAATTTTAGTTTAATAGTGTTAACATAAATCGAAAGATTTTCTATATTACTGTTTCGTAAAATTGTAGTAATAATCATACTTTATTTTTTTCGATAACTCTCAAATAGTAATTCCAACATGTAAAGATTGTTTTATTTTCTCCTTTGTATATACAAAAATGTGCGAATTAATTAATTTTCACTAAACGATGTTGTAGAATTCAAAGTAGGTTTTATTTTTAGTTTATTTAATTTCATTTGAAAACAAATAGACTTTATGCAAACCATAGAAATAATTTTCGTAAGAAACTATTGGTTTGCACTATTTATATAATCCATCAGATTGAAAACCACTGCAATATTTCTGGTTTTTTAAATTCTTATCTCAATTGAAATTTGAAATGCAGCATTAACATGTTTCGAATAACTGAAACATTCTAAACCACCATAAGGTAAGTAATGAGACATAACTAGCCCTAGAAAATTAGTTGTAAAATTATATTAAATTCTTAAAAATTTTATTATTATTACAATTTTGTAAATGTGTTCTATTTCTTTACTTATCTTTAAAATACGACATAAACAATTTTTTTTGTTTTAACTTATTAAAATAATTTCATAATAATTTATTTATTTAACTAAAATAATTATTCTTTCCTAATTCAGGAAATGTAAAAGATACAAAAATACTTTATAATATACATTTATGTAATTTTTATTTTTTTTGTAAATTAGTTAAAAACAAAACATCAGCTTTTATGTATAATACAAATTAACCAATACATATTTTATATTAAATTCATGCAAAATAATTTAGTATATTTAGTAAACGGCATATGCCGGATTTATATAAAGTACAGTAAAACTAATCTTTATTCAGGAGCATTGTTTCCACACATTTATACCAACTGTCTATAAAATGATAAGAATAAACATATTTTCGAATACCATTATTGAAAAAAGTGTTTCACCTGAACTTATTAAAGGGTTAATCATGATTTATACAAGACACTAGTCATATACGTACATGTGTAAATAAATAGCAGTTCAAAAATTTGTGTAGTTTTAAAAAAATTGTCTTGTTATTTATGGTATTAAATGTATTTGTTTATACGTATGTCCTAATTACCTACTCCTTAAAAAACCTTTGAACTAGTGAACAAAAATTAACACAAATAGCCGCACCTATAAAATATATTAATTGTCTTGTCAAGTACAGATATTTGGCAAAACGTTTGTCTAAACATTCATAACATCATATGACACATGCCCACTTGTGTGTAAAACGGATCGTTTCCTGTCTCTCTGATTTGAAATTAAACATAGAAGGGTTTTAGTTGACACTGGACCCGTCAAACATACTATCAGCGAGTAATACATAACATTAAATTTTTGAAACAATTTCAAGTATTGAGACGCTAATGAGTTATCAAAAACCTGATATAATCCGTCATTTAGTGAAAGAAACCAGATTTACAGGAAAGATATCGTTGTGTTTTACAAACAACGATGGGTTATGGTTTTTTGGATAAAACACCTTAAGGAAAAGGGATTATACATATATTACGTTTTTTGCACACTGAACAGTGTACAATTCTCAGATATATGTGGGTCGTTAGATCCTGTGAAGACTTTAAAATTTATGCGAAAACTTATAAGTTATAATTTTGTGGATTTATTATTTGTAAAATTATATTTTTGTAAATTTTCTTAAAGCATGGTATGCACTTTGGGATTGATTACGTAAGTGAAACCAAAAAGGTCTTGTCTACAATGTTTAGAGAAACAGCAGAGGAAATATGAGTTTAAACTACAAAATTTGAAATACAATCTGAATACACGTAGAGTTAATTTATAAATACGATTGTGCAAATTACATCGTTAGTTCTTCTTCTCTTTCCGAGAAAAGTGCAGATTCACTTTCCTCAGTATGAATCTCACAACTATGAATAACAGGACGATGACCAGTGACGTAATGACCAGGAAGAACAGGACTATGTCCAGCAGGAGGTATGTGTACCACGGCATGTCCACCGCTGCAGTGCGTAAGTGCTTCGCTCCTTTGTGACGTAGTACATACTCCGTCCACCAGACTGCGCGCTCCATGGGTGTGGTTATTTGGTCGTTCACTAGCGCCGACAAGCGCTCCATGTTCTCTCGATAGCTGCAATTAGAAAACAGAATATGATTATTCTTCAGAAGGCTTTGTCACGAATAAAAACCATGTTTAAAATTTCATATTGTGTATACCAGTATAAACGAGGGAATTATCAACCTGAACATGAGCAGAAGTTGACTGTAGTTTTATGACACTACTGCAATTCAATGTAGACCCTAATGTTGTGTTAGAGTTGTCAATTTTGTATTAACTTCTAATTATTTAAATGTATTTATTGAAGTTGTGCGGATATTACAAGTTTTCTAATTTAGTGTACAATGAATCACGATATTCGGTTTACGGCGCAAAAGCTAACCACAAGTACTGAATTATTGTGACCAGTGGTGTTTGTCAAGAACTGTCTATGGTGACATAAAAGTCACAGTTTCTGAAATTCCATTCATACACCGCACAGACGACAATTTATGCACATACACTAGGATATCACTGCATCGGCGGGATAAAGGAGCAGATGACCCACTAAAGCGTTCTTTTAACACATTATTGGACACTGACTGACACGTACTTGTGACGTTACTAAATGAGATCTGTAGGTAACTGGCAACATGTTGTCTGGGTTGATGGGATACGTTACGGTCGTTTTCAGCTGCTGATAGGTAATGGCTCCAGTTATAAACAAGAGACAGTGCGTGATGATTGTGCTTCAGTACTGGACATAGGAGTACTCTATAAAACAGGTTTGGTCCGGTGGTCTGTCTGATCTTCGTCATTAACTGGTGGCTGGTATATATTGCACTGCCTTGTGACCATTAAAACCCTTCATAAACACAATTTAAAAGAACGTGTTTCTCAGAATTGGTTAGAGAAGCATTTTGGAGAGTTCCAACCAATGATACTGTCACCACGTTCACCCAACAAGGACCAACTCGAGCGTTTGTGGGTTTTTATGAAAAGTTCCTTTTGCTAACAATACATTGCAGTTACGAATATCACGGAGCTCTGGTAAGTTTTACACATGCCAGAAGACAGCATCACTCCTTAGGTCTTCTGATATCTAGTGGAATCGATTTCGCATAGAGTTACCGTACTCTGTCTGGCTTGAGAATGTTTAGCTCATTACTAAGCAGCTATACTGTAACTTTTGACATAAGAATATATATATATATATATATATATATATATATATTCTGCCCATTGTCATCTACCCTTTAACGTTATTACTTAGCCTACATTATGTGATTCTTGGTAATGTGTATGTTCACAAAGTAAAGCTGATTATGTCAAATTTCGTGAATTACCAAAGTTCTGACCAATGATATGAAGTGAACATTTACTAGTTGTTCTGAAATTGTTACACAATTAACTCAGTCGATTTAAGAAACTATCATAACATGTTATAACTTGTAATTATAAAATTAATGGCCCTGTTTAGCAATGAATTATGGCGGAACATTTAATATAATTTTTAGAGCAGAAACACAACGGAATTATTTCAATGAAATTATTGCATTGGTGATTCTGCAAACCTCTTTTCCTCAATAACTTTCTTGAGTGCTGCAAGTAACGTTGTTTTAGTGAGATCGTTCACTTCCATTCGTAGTGTCACTCCTCTCTCTTCTCCCAATTTCGTGTTGTAGCCTTGGTCAGCGAAGAAAGGAATGCCCACCATCGGGACCTTCATATGTATTGCTTCCTCAGTGCTCTGCAGCCCTCCGTGCGTAATGAAAACTTTCACTTTTGGGTGACCTAAAACCAGAAACAAATTTTTTCAAGATCGTAAAAATTATTACAATGTATCATATAAAATTTATTTCGAAGAAGTAAAGAATATAGAGCCAATTGTTTTAATATGGTTCATTGGGAAATACTTGGCGATTTATAGAGTTTACAAATAAAGTTATTTGTACTCAGTAAATAATCTGCTTCTGATGCGTCAAATTTCTGCCAAAAAGTCACAGTAATCGAACTCAAATTTCAAGAGAAACGTGGCTCCTATGGAGAAAAGAAATTCAAGAAGGCACGTTCTATATAATACCTTTTTCTGAACACCTAGGGAGTGACTGAGATGCATAAATATGTAGTTATCCATATGTATTGAGGGTATTGGATTAAAACATACATTAGTTCGTTCAGTTTATATTATGTAATTTTTCTCACATTTCGATTAATTCCGGTCATTTCTCTACCTTCTTTCCGGAATCGCAGTCACCGTCTAAGACAAGGAATGAAACTGTGATATACGGACAGAAATTGGAGAGAAATGATGACAGCATCCAAGATATGTGCCAGAAAACAGATTACCGGTTTATTCATAAAGATACAGATATGAAAACTAGACGTAGGAAGACGTCAAGCAAAATGGGTGACGGAACAGGTTCAAAATACCTAATACATGGGGAGGGGGGTGGGGGGAGAGCAGCTCGCCTCTGAATAAATATAGTTGGGCTGTTAACAATAAAATTTGCTTAGAAGCTAAGTAATGGGTACTTAACAGGTAAGACGGAAATACAGAACAACTTTCAGACATCCCAAAATGATATAAAAGAAAGTAACGTGAGTAACTTTGTGTGCGCCAATCTTATTTAACCCATGTATTTTATGTAGCAATTTTTAAAAATTGAATGAAAATTACAGTCTCAAAAACTTGTTAATGTCTTCGGTTGGTGACGGAAGTTCTTGGAAGGCGCTTAGATTATATTTGCTTGTTAAGTTTCTGTTGTGCTAAACTATCTTTACTTTTAAGAAGTAATATATAGGATTTATAATCCCTATATTAAATAGGAAGAAGTTTTCTACAAGAAGACTGATAGCAACAGAACTTCTTTTTCTGTCGTTAACTTCGAGAAAACTAACAATCGACGTATACCTACAAATTTTTTGTCAAGAGAGGCATGAGCTGGAACAGTCACAGCTTCTTTGGCAAGTGAGAATGCATCTTAACAATACATTTTGATTACGTTTAATATACTACCTTGTTCAGTAAGTCCAGGCACACCTTCCTTAAAGTAATAATCAGTCCTTATACTACAGCGCAATTTGTAATAGTGAGAAGGTGAAGGTGTGCTTACGAAGTATGTCCTGCTGCGGCATCCACTTGGCGACCTTGACGTTAGCGGGCTGGCCTGGCAGGTTGTCAGACTCCCACTTCCACAGCACGTGGTAGTCACGCAGTTCGGAGAATGTCTCTAGGAAGATGCTACGCATTTCTGCAGTTAGCTGGTCGCTCCTCATGATGCTGCCGAGGCTGAAGTATATGGCACCCTTCGGAGCACTGTCCAGGAACTCCTGGATCTCCTACAGACACAAGAGTGAAACTGTAACAGCCGCACTTATCTCCTGCTATAGTAGGTTCTGGTATCGAGAGCAACTACGACTCATCTCCGGGTGCTGTAGCCAGAATGTTACTCGTTTTCTCGCCGGGATTTATTTCATGGTTGAGTGCACAGTCTGTAATTAACGGCTATGAGTTGTGTGCAGACTTTGTGACACCATCCCTGGTGGGAGTGCCCTTAATTGTCTGGCAAATAGGAAAGCTCTCCTTCTCTAGCTGGATGTGCCTGGTTGGTGGGTATTTGCTGTAAGTGGTGCCACTCATTTGATTGTTGGGCCAGTGGCTCTACATCGGATAAGGAGAGAGGGAGGGAGTTACTTGACCAAGGCGGTGTTGGGTGAAACCTTGAAACCGGCCTCGTAATGTGTGTAAAGCGTGGTGTGTAGTGTATGAGCCGGGTATAGGGGGCTGATCCTTGTTACATTCGGCCCTAAGTCGCACATTAAGGCCTGATTATGATAAAGTTGTAAAAAAAAGCGCATTCCACGCCCGGATTTGCTGCTCTCTGAGACGATCGAGTGTCTCGTATCTAGTACTAATTTTTCCCTTAACTGCATTGCTGATAGATCATAGCCGGTGGAAAGCCCTGAACTGAGAAGGATCCAACGGACGTCAGATGTGCACCACTTAGTCTCACTGTGGCGAAGTTGAAACCTGAGTTTGCTATTTTTGGCGGGGTCATAGTTGGCCAACTGATCCTTGAAAGAAGGAAGTCCCTTCTCCGGCTTGTAAGAAGGACCTTGCCAGAGTGATACTGCTGTAAAACAGGTGCTCTTGCAGTACGTGAGAGCCGCTCGGCATGAACGTGTCAGGACTATTGCAAGTGATAGTTTGAGAGACCAAATAGATTAATAGTTGCGGAAACGTCTAGAGTGACCTCTCTGATTGAAATCAACAAACGTGGGAAACTCCCATGCTGTCTCCATTCCAGGTTTATCGAAGCCTCGCAGACTGTGCTTGAGTCACGGACATTCGTTTCAGTTTCAGCCTTACAGCGGGCTGTTCAGACTGATGCGGCCCAAGAAGGCGATATTTTTCAACAAAAATTTTGCATCACTGAAAAATCATGAAACAGAGCTGCCCACACACTGCAAAGTTTATTACATCATTACGAATAAAAGATTGCCAATAAATGGTATAGTGCCAACCATTGGGTGTTTTACTCCATCCCAGAACAATACCTCAACAGAAAGGGAGATAAGAGATTATCTCCAAGCAGCCTAGGAATTACAACTCTATGACCGTACCATGCGCAATCGTCTTCGGGAGAGAGTCTACGTGCTAGGAGACACGTGAGGCGCCATGTACCAACATTACATGAACCATGCAACATTATCTCTGTTTCTTCATAAAACTCTGACAAGTGTCATAGAAGGAAATATTATGTACAGAAAAAAAAAATGTTTTGCTCGTTGAAGCGAATTCCATTATCAAGTCAATTTATAAGAATTTGTTTTTTTCAAAATTCTTAAAAAGGAAACGATTTTTCCCCTCCTCAGCATGACACTCTTATGCTAGACTGATAAAAATGCAAGTTATTAATATATTGCGAACGATAAAAAACTACTGTAATGTTCGTTTTAAAGGACCTGTAATCATGCAATCAGAAAACTAGGTGTTTTTTGCTGGGGGCGGTAACAATTTTGTTCTTAATTTTGGATGAGAATTTTTGTAAAGAAACAATAACAATCCTTTTACTAGCGTATTTTAGTTCATACAAATGTGTGTACACTTTAAATAAAAACTTGTAATCGTTGCACAGCCAATATACTTGAAATATTTTAACTTGTATTTTATAAAGACTTTAAGAGCAATGCAACAGACCATTTAAAAAAAAAAACACTAAAAGGAATTACAGCTTGTAAGGCCAAGAAAAATATATATCGACATTACGATGTTTCTTAAAGCAATAATTGCATAGCAAATTATTTTCGCGATAATATCAACGTGCATGAAAGCAGACGGTATTATTGATAAATAAGAACACTGTGGGCTCTATCCAGTTACATCCGCCTGTATATACGACTATTAACTGCTATTTTTTAAATTGATATTTGTCTTATTTTTTGACAAAACTGATTCGGTCTCGGCAATCTAAATTTACATACCTGAGGAAGTGCCTTCGGTGGTCTTATGTGTAAACCATTGATGTACACAACAGCCGGCACATTCGGTCTTGGGATGTGAAAGCCTTCTATGTATGTCAGGAACAGCATGCTGACTTGCTTGTGAAGATCTCCAATATACGGCGTGGAGGGTCCGAAATACCGTTTGGCTATCGCGTCTTGCCTCGGCATGGCCGTGTTGTAGAAGAAATAGCCAAACCTCATGCTAAACAGCGCAGTTTCCAGACGCTGCTGGAAAGTCCTGCCCTTGTCGGTGTACGGGAGTGCCATTTCCGGGATGTAGGATGGGTTGGTGGGGTTACCGACGGAGTCTAGCTGCACCCCTATCGGCGGGAGGGATGTGACACCGATCATCGGGGCGGAGAACCTGTGGGCAAAGGCGACCGTGCACGGAGTCACCAACCACTCGAGGAAAACCAGGTCGAAGTGCTCTTCCTTGTTGTCAAGGTCGATCATGGCACGCACCTTCTCGTGCTTCATTATCGTCTCGCACATGTCGTCTCCCAAGAGATGGGCGGTCTCGAAGAACTCCAGATTCGTGAGTTTCGTCTGCCTGGTAGAGACGTTATTGGTCTCCTGGAAAGACTTGTACACCGAGGAGACGTCGACCTCGGTGTAGTCGGCGAGGTGAGGTTCGTTGACAGGGTTAGGCGTGATAACGACCACCTGGTGGCCCCTCCTGTTGAGCTCAAGCATGATCGCGCTGTACACCACCTGGTGGCTGAAGGACAGGTAGGGGAAGACGCCGAGGATCCTGGCGCCGTCAACGGGCCGCCACATCAAGACGCTGCTCGTCGCCAGTGAGAGCAGCAGCACTCGCCCGAGACACATCATCGCGCACGTGCTCGACAACTGAACGCCTAGGGATGAAGAGACCACCTCGTGGTGATAGATGAGATAGTCGCTGCTCTACACCTGACTGCAGTTGGAGCGACCTTGACGGGCTGTGGCTGCTCGCCCGGAGGCAATCTAAACAGTAAGCGAGGCACGCCTTCTCCTGCACTATCTGTTTGAATGTGTTAGTCACCTTGTCTGTCCCCACTTTGCTATCCCGCAAGAAAAATGTCGGCAATCGTGGCTACAATTTTCAGGCTTGCGTCTCGGATGCGGAACAGCAATGTTCGAGCATTTTCCGTTTTTAGAGTAACAAATTTTGGACTTCCGTGACGTAGTAAGTCGAGTGCGAAAGGTGCTGGGATCGAATTCCAGGTAAGTGATGAACGCTTGTGAAATATTTAAGTTTAATAATAGATTTTAATTTTGTGAACCACAATGGGGTTGTCACATTCTCTTATATAAAGCGGGTAACATTTGACGGCAACAAACGTAGAGTATTACCGACAAATTGGCGTACTTTAGGAGCTATGGAAACGTCACGCAGTGCACAAACTCCCGAAACATAAAATCGAAAACAGAATTTTTACTTCTTAACATGCATTTATTGTCAAGGTTTTTGAATATTGGTAACTATTATAAACGATAATAGCTAATATATTATACATTTTTTAATATTAAAATTTTAAAGGTTTTTAGAATAGTTAGGAATACAAACTACAAATCCGAATATACACTAAGTACCAAATTTAACAACATAATTTCATTGATGGCTCTATAACACTGAAATTGATATAATTCGAAGAAGAAATAGTTCTTTTTAAGGGAATCTATGAAAAGAAATTTGATTAATATTTCACAAAATTATTTTAAAAAATATTTGCTATCGTTTTATTTTATTTAATAAAACATAAATTTAAAACAATAATTTTTTCATGTCTACTGATTTTGTGATTTCTAGATGTTATTATTCGCAAAAGAGTCAACAATTTATATTGTAGAACTGTGCATTGTATCACGTGTCGCTGTAAAAGATGGATTTGATAGTTCAAATAGGAATTGTTTAAATCGCTATCGAAATATGTTAAGTAGTTCTAAAGCTTTTCTCGATTTTATTTTATTTTCCGGAACTGCCGCACTAAGAGACCTTTCCATAGTTAAGGCTGGTTTAGATAAATATGAAAATTTGCTCCATCCTGCACAAATATTTCTCCTCACAAATGGGCCCAGTCATTTTGACCTCGTTTTGTGCGCTGAAACCCGCGTTTCTTGGAATTCCCATCTGGAATATGGAATGAACGACTAATGGTTCTGTACTAGTCGCACTAAGTGTCCAATATACAGAATGTGTGAAAATTATTGTAACAAACTTCCGCATGTGATTCCTGGGAGTAAAACCTGAAAAAACGTACTTATGAATATATGCCCTACAAAGCGTTATTATTGAGTTATATGACATACATTGGCCACACCACAGACGATGCTCAAAGTAGCTTTACATGCATGGCAAAGCCTCATCATGGACTGGCAAAGCAGCTCCAAGATACCTAGGTCATGTCGAACAGCTTTGCAGGCGTTATTGATATGTCATGGTGGTAACGTGGATGTATACAAGTGCCATCTGTGAACGGGAAAATAACTTTGCCCCTAACGTACGATTTCAAAAACTTACGTACTCTCTTGTATCGTAACGCGTTCGTAGGGTGGTACATTGGTCTCCAAACATAACGTAATAACACTGTAAGTGGCGGTAGTGATACATGTTACCACAATGTGAAAGATTTGTAACTCAATAACAATTATTTGTAGGACATTTGTTCAGAGGACATTTTTAAAATGTTTTGACCCTCGGAATGACCACTCAAAGTTAGAATAGTTTACATACTCTGCCGTTTTAATTTGCGACACTTTACTGCTTATACATTTAATTCAATTTTCCAGTAACATTTATGGCAAAGTCCTTCCTGTGATCTTTTCCTTTATTTGTTTACTTCCACAGTTAATTATCAAAAATTATATTAAATGTTTAATTACTGTTATCTGAAATATTAAAAACGTTAAAATGGTTTATATTCTTATGTTTATGTTGTGTCTTTTGTTATCATACTTGGATTTTGCCCACTTCTATAACATATTCATGTGTTGTTTTTAACACCTGTGACAGATTGTACTCNTCCTTCCTGTGATCTTTTCCTTTATTTGTTTACTTCCACAGTTAATTATCAAAAATTATATTAAATGTTTAATTACTCTTATCTGAAATATTAAAAACGTTAAAATTGTTTATATTCTTATGTTTATTAATTATGTTGTGTCTTTTGTTATCATACTTGGATTTTGCCCACTTCTATAACATATTCATGTGTTGTTTTTAACACCTGTGACAGATTGTACTCTAGCTTCTGTGTTACAATTTCCCTTTTGTTATTAAATAATGTTGCTTATGGTGAAAATTAATTTATACTTTTCATGGAAGGAACTTATGTAATGTATAATAGGAAACGTAAATATTTTGACAATGTTAATCAAAATTGTTTTTCGCTCCACAACATGGCCTTTCTAATGTATCGAAGGTCAAAATTGATCGGACACGTGAATTTTTGCTGCTGACTATACCCTCTTTCTATTCCTTTAAAACTACCATGATGAGTGATCAAGTATTTCTATGTTGGTTGTTTCCGACTACATTATGTCATAGTTCCTTGCATCGCCGCCTGTGGTGAGTTTATTCTACGGGTTTGTATTATTTAATGCGTGAAGCGCGTGTTAATTTTCCCTGTTGTAATTTTGGTGGCTCATTTTACGTTAGTAGTATGATATAGTATGTATTGTGACTATGGTCTGGGGGTTTGGAGCGTCAAAGTTGTTAATGCTCTGTCATTCCGGTCAGCCGGTGACTTTTGCCCTATAAATTTCCCTTTCCCCCCTCAAAATTGACTAAATTTCCTTAAATTTTTTTCCCCCTCAAAATTTCCCTTTTATCCCAAAAAATTGCCATTTTTCCCTCGAAAAAACACCGATCACCCCCCTCTCTCAGAGGTTACAAACGCGGTCCCTTGAAAGGCAATCTTCGATCCATCGGACAGATTTGGGGGGATTGTTTTCGAGGGCAGAGCAAAGGTGGCCATATTGGTTTTATAGGCACAGGTTATGCCAAATCGATACAAGGAGTCCGGAATCAGACGTAACCTTCAACCATCTTGGTTCAGTCATCCATCTTGTCCACTATAGTCTTGAGCCTATAAAAGTGATCTTGGATAACCTTGAAAACGTTACCCGAAAAAAATTTGTAAAAATTGAATAAATAAATACATGTTAGCGAACATGTTATAGTACTGACTACTATCAAAATCTTGGATCCAGGTGACTTTAACATTTGACCATACCCTTGTGACATTTTACGCTGAACCATAAAGTTGCCAAAAATCCCTAAAAATGTCCTAAGTATTTATTAAAAATTTACATTAAGTATTAGAAATTAACTTTTTTAAAACCATTTTGAAAAGTTTTTATTTTCAGCGGTCCCATTCAACACCATGGTTAACAAGCGACTGACTCCCCCCACCACAAATTGATTACATTGTATAAACTTTACCTTTCGCAATCCTCTCATCTTTGACCATTTTTACGAATGCACTCCACCCGCATATTTATTATTTCGTTTATAATTTGTTTACATTTTCAACACAAGTGGCACTGATTACTCCAATCAACATCTTATAACTGGATGACCTTCACATTGACCTTGCATCTGTCACCTTGACTCTGTGCTCATAACCTTGAAAACCCAAATAATCCAAATAAATCAAAAAATATGTTAAATGTTTTTATAAATTAATGAAGGAATTGTTTTTTTTAACAATATTTGGATCAATTCCATAATATTTCCATCAATCAGACCTGCAATGCAAAAATTTGCATCAATCTTTCAATCTTACCATCAATCTTTCGCAATCTTACCATCAGACTTTCAATCTTACCATCAATCTTTCGCAATCTTACCATCAGACTTTCAATCTTTCCATCAATCTTTCGAAATCTTACCATGAATCTTTTACAATCTTTCTATCAATATTTCAAACTTTCCATACATCTTTCGCAATATTTCCATCGATCTCAATACTTCGACCGATCCTTCGATCAATCTTTCGGTTTGTCCCTCACCCATATATATATATATTGCGTTCGTCTCTCCAACTCTCTCCAAAATTGTACATGTCGACGGAATTAATGGTTTGTATACAGTTCCATGTATTTTTATACCTGAGTATTTATTGTCATTCTGTATGCAAATATTTTCGCTATTAATTGAGTGCTCATAGCACCACTTTAAAGTAGTGACGGATAAAAAGATACGACACACAAAAAGGAAGAAAATAGCCATCATTTTACAATAATTTATCATTAGTATGCAATTACAATTTCAGAAGAAAACAGTTCATCGCATTATGCGATATATCCCCGTTGCTTCAGTTTATTAATGATTGAAGATATCTCAGAAATGAGCTAGAAATAGCCACGTTTTGAAGGCCAATCAAATATCTAAGTCTATCAACAAGTTCATTCGGGTCTTCGGGAAATAGATAGCCAGTACTGTCAACGCTTTCTGCTTGATACGTGTCACTCATTGCAAAAAATGTTTTGGAGGGGTGTGTCAGTGAATGGAGAAAATTGCCATAATCGTATTAAACTTTATCACTGTCTCATGATCATTTTCATCTACTCTATTTTCATGATCGTCTTCTCCTCCTGTTTCATACTCAATATCAAATTTGGTTTTCTTTGTAGCAGAAGTTGTACGCTAATCGGTATTTAAAGCCGACAACGGTTTATTTTGAAGTTCGACGACTTCACGTTAACATCTTGCAAGTGCATATTCTGCGCGATCCGACTCTACTGCACTCATTCCGTCTTTAGCATTAACCGCCTCATCATAATCACCTGTCGAATCGGTACCCATCGATGCAGCAAGAGGTATTGCCTGCAACACTTGCTGATTCCCAGTAGATGAATCCTTGGAGATATTGGTATGTCCTTAAATGTATTGCCGTTCACAAATTGCATATAACCCATGTCGTATTGCGTTATCGAGAGAAAATGGCTTTTTGTAGAAGCTTTTCTCCCATCCCGACGAGAATTGTGACCATAGGCGAAAACTCGATCGCAGAATAGGTACTGAAGACAAACAGGTAGCTATGATGCAGGTCGCGACTTCATGATCGTTGTGGTCAAAGGCAGGTCTTCGTATTCACAATTCATATTTGTAGTATCATGGGAGAGCGCTTCCATAAAGATGTTCATCTCCCAGTGTCAGAACGACAACTGTAATTTTTCTATATAAATTATATATTTTTTTTACAAGAGTTTAGCTTTGGCCCACAAAATACCTGAATCCAAGGATTGGTATTGATCAAAGGAAAGGCATGGGTTGCTGTAGATTGCGGAGGAGGATATTGTAGGGGATTTTGGAGCTTTTGTGGAGCACGTGGAACTATTGTGGAGCGGATTGTGGAGCACGTGGAGCGATTATGGAGTGGATAGTGAAGGATTGGTGTGGATTGGTGTGTGGATTGGTGTGGTTGTTGATTGCAGTGATGCATGTGTTGCTAAATAATGGAAGTATTGTGAAAATAATAAAAAATTGATAAAAAGTTGTTTCAATTTATTTCTAAAATTGAGAAACAAATTTTTGGAATTTTTTTTAGATTTTCTAGTAGTTATCAAAATTTTTTGCGTTAACATTATTCATAGTCAGGGCATGGAGTCAAGGTCTCAGATGTGAGGCAAAGATGAAGATCACCCAGATCTAACATTTTGTTGGAGTCATCAGTGCCAACTAGGTGTTGAAAATGTAAACAAATGACAAACGAAAAAACCAATATGGTGGGTGGGGTTCATTGAACAGAATGAGAAAAGGTGAGGAGGGTGGAGGCCTGCTGACTTATTAACCAATGAGTAACATTGGTAGGGGTTTGGATTGTTAATAAAATGTGATTGATGTGAAAGGATCAGACGTTTTCTGAACAAGTTGCTGTGGGAGAAACCCGGAAATTAAGGTTTTCTTCAATAAATATTTAATTATAATTTTGAGTATATTTTAAAATTTAATTTTATATATTTATTTTTATAGATTTTTATATTTGTTTGGACTTTTTAGAGTTTTTAAGGTTTTTTTTGGAATTTTTTTGTTCATGGTGAAAGGTCACTGGCTTAAGGTCAAAGGTTAAGGTAACCTGGATCCAATATAGCTGTAGTAGTTAGTAACATGATCTGCCCGCTGACGTTTATTAATTTATTCCTTTTTTAGAATTTTTTCTTGAGTATTTGTTTAAAGGTTATATAAGGTTATTGTAATAGGGTGAAGGTCAAGCCTACCCTGGTCCAGCATGGCTGTTAGGTGACGTCATGACTTGACGACTGGTGGTTTCCGTCCCTCGTCCCCTCTAAGCCAGAACGTTCGAAATTTTAATTGTTTATAAAATTTAAAATACATTATTTTTAACTTTTTTAAATTTTTTTTGGTAATTTTTAAACAATTTAAAAATTTTTGGGTGTAAGTCATTTAAAGTCATGTCCATAGAGTCAAGTTCAAAGGTAAAGGTCTTTTTCACCGGCATCTAGCGTGGTGGAAATATGGCTTATAGTTAGATCTTACTTCGGGCCCTGGACCCTGTGTATGGATTTGGCATACCCCATGCCTTTAAAAGTAACATGGCCGTTATGGCTCTGTCCTCGAAACCAACCCTCCTTAAATATTTCCGATGAATTGAAAAATACCTTTCGGGGGATCGCGTTTGGAACTGTGGTGACCGGTGCTTTTTTCGAAGGGAGAAAGGATTAATTTTGTGATAAAAGCAATTTTTTTTTTAAAAAGAAATTTTGCTGATTTTGAATGAAATTAAAAGTGTTAGGCCAACATTTGTGAATACTAAAATGACTTCTCTTGCTTCTGTTTTTAAAAATTCATATAAATGTGAGAATTGACAAATTTATAAAATGATATTTCAATAATTTCACAGTTTCACTTGACGGACACATACTTAAGTTATCAAGCCTATGGCAATGTTGTAACATTTGGTGGAAGAATACATAATGTACATACAAGTAGCTATCAAGCAGGGCTTTCAAAGCTGCTTTGTTTACCTCGAACAGACTGTAGCATTACATGCAGTAAAGCTCAACCGACCAGTTAATAAAAGCTTGCGGAGATTTCGGGAACTTATGAACTTTACAACTTCTGGATCGAACTACTGGAAAGGCTGGATACACTGCACAATTGAACACTAAAGAGCCAAAAGAACTGGTACACCTGCTTATATCGTGTAGGGGCCGCAAAACGACGTGGCACGGACTTTAATAATGTCTGAAGGTATGCAGGAGGCAATTCACACCATGAATCCTGCAGGGAAGTTCACAAATCCTTAGGAATGGGAGGCGGTGGAGATATGTTCTGAATATCACGTTGCAAGGTATCCCAGATATGCACAATAATGTTAATGTCTGGTGATTTAGGTGGCCAATGGAAGTGTTTTAAGTCAGAAGTATACTTCTGGAGTTACTCGGTAGCAACTCTCGACGTGTGGGGTGTCGCATTCTTCTGCTGGAATTGTCTACGTCCGTCGGAATGCACAATGGACATGGATGGGTGCAGGTGATCGGACAGGATGCTTACGAATCTGTCACTTTTCAGATTCGTATCTAGATGTATCAGGGGTTTCATTTCACGCCAACTGCACACGCCCCATACCATGACAGAGCCTCCACCAGCTTAAACAGTCCCGTGTTATGTAGGGTTCATGGATTCATGAGGATGTCTCACTACCCGTATACGTCCATCCACCCGATACAATTGGAAACGAGACTCGTCAGACCAGGCAACGTGTTTCGAGTCATCAACAGTCCATTGGCGGGTTTGGCGGGCCCAGGCGAAGCGTAAAGCTTTGTGTCGTGAAGTCAACAACAGTACACGAGTGGGACTTCGGCTCTGAAAGCTCATATCAATGATGGTCCGTTGAATAGTTCGCACGCTGGCACTTGTTGACGCCCCAGCATTGATATCTGCACCATATTTGAGAAAGGGTTGCACGTCTGCCACGTTTAATGATTCTCATCAGTCGTCGTTTGTCCCGTTCGTTCACGATCTTTTTCTCGCTGCAGCGATTTCGAAGATTTGATGTTTTACCTGATTCCCGATATTCACGGCACACTTGTGAAATTGTCGTACGCAAAAATCCAAATTTTATCGTTACCTCGGAGATGCTATGTACCATCTCTCGTGCGCCGACTATAACACCACGTTCAAGCTCACTTAAATCTTGGTAACATAGCATTGTAGCAGCAGTAACTGATCTAGCAACTTTGCCAGACGATTGTTGTCTTATATAGGCGCTGTCAAACGCATCGCGTTACTCTGATTGGTTCCATACCTCTGTTATTTGCATACGCACTCCTATACCAATTTGTTTTGTCTCTTCAGTGTTGTTAGCATGCGTAGGTAGTTATTGAATTACATGTCAAAGTTATAACCTGATAAGTTTATCAGAAGCATATCACACATGCGAAAATTTAACCCTTTAATTTAAAAGTTTTATATTTATATTCCTGCCCTGTGTATTGTCTCAAAGAGATTGTCCTTCCACAATACGCATTTTGAGGCAATCGTCTTTCCTGTGTTATTTATATGAATAGTTGAAACCGAAAGAGATATAATTCACTAGTCTTTTAGTGGTATGTGTAAAATGTTTAGCGATCACTTTCAAATAAAAATGTACGGTGTGTACACACACCGGTTAAGGAACAACCAAGTTTGCAGCTGTTGTGAAACTAAGCTGTTAAGGTAACCTCTATTTATCATTGAATGAATGGGTTTACCCGAGATATGTATATTTTAAGCAAATTTTTTTAAACATAGTATATATACTATGTTAGCTAAGCCTGGGAATATCTACAAAAGTGATGTTAAGATGTGAGTTGAAGCGAAGTAGTAATTAAATAAAAATGATGAAGTCCGTGGTCGTATGGCCGTCTACTCTATTGGCAGTGCAACTAATGAATATATGAGACGTATTTAATAATTTATCATAAAGAAAGAGTCTTAAAAAATAGCAAAGCAAAACCAAATATCTAGTAGGCACATATTATCTATATTTATTGTACATGAAACTGAGTCCTTAGCCGATCAGAAATTAAAACGTGATTTCACACTTCCTTAATTATCATGTATTGTGTCAAAAACTTGAGTGGTAAGTATCAGTTGTTGGTTTAATAATTTAACATATTAGACTGTAAAAAAAAAATTCAAGAAAGACTGGCAGTAACGGAATTTTCTACTTGTAGTGACCTCCGAGACAGCTAGTGATCAGAAATATCCGTGAAAATTCCGAGTCAATATGGGTTATGGACACTATCATAAGTTCAGAATATTTTTCTTGTCCTAGAGTAAACTCTATTTTCATTGCACATGCTGTCTTGATAAGTCCACATACTCCCTCCATAAAGCAGTGACCAGCCAGTAGCCTACAATGGAGTTGGTAATAGTGAGAGTGGAGGTGTGCTCACGCAGTATGTCCTGCTGCGGCATCCACTTGGTGACCTTGACATTAGCAGGCTGCCCTGGCAGGTTATCAGACTCCCATTTCCACAGCACGTGGTAGTTACGCAGTTCGGAAATTGTCTCCAGGAAGATACTGCGCTTCTCTGCAGTAGCTGGTCGCTCCTCAAGTTGCTGCAGAGGCTGAAGTATATGGCGCCCTTCGGAGAGATGTCCAGGAACTTCTGTTACTCAATCGAATGGAATAGTGTCCAACCCAGCATCGATGCCAGGGTCCCCGTCCACTAGCTCGGTTTGTAACAGCGGATAGGCAGGCCCCAGGGCAGCAGGTCTCTCGCCAATTCAATGCTGTACCTCAGTGAACTACGAGCATCCGAGACATCCAGACCCATTTCCTCGCTAAGGGGTACATAAGTCACCGCATCACTAGGGTACTTCTGATAACCGCAAATAACAAGACTTAACAAGTAACGCGGGCGATGCATGGGAAACTGTCGCCTGGTCAGACGATGGTAGATGTTGGCATAAGCCGATGACGAGATACGAATGAGTTACCATGTACATGGAGTGACGGATGCCTCATGTCAGCAGAATACAGTTCACATCGGTGGTGGTGGTATGCGAGCGTGGAAACTGTTTACGTGGGATCAATGGTGTTCCCTGGCATATGTGACATCGTCCTACGCCGGAGAACAATACAATTACCTGCTAGCAAATCATGTGCACCCAATTCTGCGCATACAGGACATTACAAAAGCCCTGTACCTATAGAAATACAATGCACCCGTCCATCGCTCCAAATTTGTTACCGAATGGTTAGATGAACACTCTGCGTACTTGAGATAGCTTTCCTGGTCCATGAGGTCACCCTACTTTAATCCTATCGAACACTTCTGGGATGTTGAGAGAGGGATGTGCGAGCTGTGAACCCTGTTCCGACCGCTCTCCATTCATTGTGGGAGGCTGTACAGCGGTCATGGAAGAGTATGGCTCCCGACCTATTCCAGTGCTTTGAAGAGTACATGCCACGTCACATAGCTGCCATCATCAGGGTGAAAGGGAGTGCTACACAGTGCTAGGCATATATCTATAATTCAACTGCACATAAATGTATGTTTTAGATTCCGCTCGAACAAATATTGATGCCGCGTTTGTGTACTGGATAGAGAACTTGCTTCCCACATAGGCGATACGGGTTCAATTCCCGGTGGGGTTGCTCCCGTATTTTCGCAAGTGGGAATCGTGCCGTATGGTGCCGCTGTGCTGTGGTAGTTCTCGGGGATCTCTCTCTTCGCCCGCCCCTTTATTCCGGCGCTGTTCCATACTCACTTCGCTTCACCCACATTGGCCTTCAAGACCTCGATGTTAAGAGCCGCCCAAAACTCTTCTCTCACTAACTTTGACAAATACTAACAAAACTTACCATTATATCAATTTTTTATTTTGTAAATTATTTTTGTTACTTGCGGAACACCGCATAAACTATCTTTTCCAGAATCGCTCACATGAAAATCGTCAGTTACTTTTCCACGTATACAAATAATAATTTTTTTTAAGACAAAATTTTAGCTTAATTATTTAACATAAATCGAAAGCTTTTCTATATTACTATTTCGTAACATTGTAGTAATACTCATATTTAAGTTCTTTCGATAACTCTCAAATAGTCATTCCAACATATAAAAATTCTTTAATTTTCTCCATAGTAAATACAAAACTTTCCGAATTAATTAATTTCACTAAACGATGTTGTATAATTCAAAGTTAGTTTTATTTTAAGTTTATTTCATTTTATTTGAGAATAAATTTACTTTATGCAAACCATATAAATTGTTTTCATGAGCAACTATTGGTTTGTACTATTTATGTAATCCATCAGTTTAAAACCATTCCAATATTTCATGTTTTCTTAATTCTAATCCATATTGAAATTAGAAATGCGGTATTAACAGTGTATATAAAGTTTCGAATAACAGAAACATTCGAAACCACCATTAGGTAAGTACTGAGATATAACTAGCCCTAGAAAATTAGTTGTAAATGTATATTATATTCTTTGATATTTCATTATTATTAAGATTATTTAAATGAGTTCAATTTCTTTTTTTATCTTTAAAATACGACATATACATTTTTTATTTTAAATTATAAATATAATTTTATAATAATTTTTTAATTATAATTAAAAATAATACTTTCCTAATTTAAGAAATGTAAAAGATTGAAAAATATTTTATAATATATATTGATAAAATTTTTTATTTTCTTGTGTACATTAGTTAATAACAAACATCATATTTTATGCATAATACAAAATAAACAATAAATATTTTATATTAAATTCATGCCAAACAATTTAGTATATCTAGTAAACGGCATATGTCGAATTGATATGAAGTATTGCAAAATTAATCTTTATTCAGGAACATTGTTTCCACACATATATACCAACCGTCTGTATAATAATAAGAATAAACATATTTTCGAATAACATTATTGAGAAAAGTGTTTCATCTGAACATATTATAGGGTTAATCATGATTTATGCAAGGCACTTGTAATACACATACATGTATAATTAAATAGCAGTTAAAATATTTGGGATATTTTCAAAAAATAGTCATGTTATTTATGATATTAAATTTATTTGTTTATAAGTATACCCTAATTATCTGCCCTAAAAAAAATTTTTAACCAGTGTACGAAAATTAACAATAATTGCCAATCTTATAAAATATATTAACGATCTCGTCAAGTACACATCTTTGGCAAAAAGTTTGGCAAAAATTCAGAACATCATATGATATATGGTCACTTGTGTGTAAAACGGATCGTTTCTTATCTCTCTGATTTGCAATCAAGCATAGGAGGATTTCAGTTGACACTGGTCCCTTTAAACATTCTATCAGCTAGAAATACATAACATTATATTTTTTAACAATTTAAAGTATTGAGTCGCTAACGATTTATCAAAAACCTGATATAATACGTCATATATTGAAATATCCATATTTATGGGAGTCATATCATTGTGATTTATAAACAACGATGAGTTATCCTTTTTTGAATAATAAATCTTAGGAAAGCGGGATTATACATGTATTACGTGTTTTGCACACTGAAAAGTGTACAATTATCAGATATATGTGTGTTGTTAGATCCTGTGAAGACTTTAAAATGTTTTTCTAAAACTTACAAATAATAAATTTACGGATTTATTATTTATAATATTATTATTTGTAAGTGTTCGCAAAACATTTTAAGTACTTGTAATTTATTACGCATGTGAATCCAAAAAGGTTCTGACTACGATATTAAGAGCAATAGCAGAGTAAATTGGAGTATATACTACAAATATTAAATACAATCTTAATACACGTATAGTTAATTTACAAATGCTATCGTAAAAATTTCATCGTTAGTTCATTTTCTCTTTCTGAGAAAAATGGAGATTCACTTTCCTCAGTATGAATCTCACAACTATGAATAACAGGACGATGACCAGTGACGTAATGACCAGGAAGAACAGGACTATGTCCAGCAGGAGATATGTGTACCACGGCATGTCCACCGCTGCAGTGCGTAAGTGCTTCGCTCCTTTGTGACGTAGTACATACTCCGTCCACCAGACTGCGCGCTCCATGGGTGTGGTTATTTGGTCGTTCACTAGCGCCGACAAGCGCTCCATGTTCTCTCGATAGCTGCAAATAGAAAGCAGGGTTTTATTTTTGTTCAGAAGGCTTCATCATGAATAAAAAACATGTTAAATTTTTTTCATTTTGTGTGTAGCAGTACAAACGAGGGTATGATCCAGCTGAACCTGAGCAGAAGTTGGCTGTAGTTTTGTGATACTACTGCAATTCATTGTTGATACTTATGTTTTGTTAGAGTTGTAAATTTTGTATTAAGTTCTAATTATTAACATGCATTTCTGGAAGCTGTTCGGATCTTACAAGTTTCTTGATTTGCAATGCCACACGTGTACCGGGAATCACGACCTACTGAGTACGGTGCAGAGGCAAACAACAAGTACTGAATTATTATGACCAGTGGTGTTTGTTAAGAACTGTCCATGGTGACATAAAAGTCACACTGTCTGAAATCACATTCATATACCGTACAGTCGACAAATTATACATAAACATTGGGATATCACTGCATCGGTGGGTAATGGGAGCAGCGGACCCAGCAAATCGTTCTTTTAACACAATATTGGACACTGACTATCGCGAACTTGTGACGTTTCTAAATGAGCTCTATAGGTAAATGGCGAACATGTTGTGTGTGTTGATGGTATACGTTACGGTTGTTTTCAGCTGCTGATAGTTTACGGCTCCAATTATAATCAAGAGACCGTGCTTGATAATTGTGCTTCAGTACTGGATATATGCGTATTCACATAACAGGTTTGGCCCGGTGGTCTGTCTGATCTTCGTCATTAACTGGTGGCCGGTATATTGCGCTTCTTGGTGACCATTAAAAACCTTTCATGGTTCTAATGTACAAGCACAACTACTGAGTATTCCAATCGGATATTGCACAATGTTATTAGCTTGTGTTTTTTAAGAATTGGTTAAAGAAGCATTTTGGAGAGTTCCGACCAATGATGCGATCACCACGTTCACCCAACAAGAACCAACTCGAGCATTTGCGGGTTTTGATGGAGAGTTCATTTTGCACACAAGACAGTGTAGTTACGAATATCAAGGAGCTTTGGGAATTTATACACATGTCAGAGGACAACATCAGTCCTGAGGCCATCTGAGCACTAGCGGAATCGATTTCGCACAAATTTACCGTACTCGATCTGGCTAGAGAGTGTTTTGCTCAATACTAGGCAGCAATAGTGTGGCTATTGGCTCTTAAGTATATTCTCCGCCGATTGACATCTACCATTTAACGTTATTACTTAGTCTACAGTATGTTATTCATGACAATGTGTATCATAACAATTTAAAGCTGAGAATGTAAATTTACTAAGAGTACTAATATTGTTAAACACATAACCAAAGTTGATTTGAGAAACTTTCATACCAAGATTTAACTTATAATTATAAAATTCATTGGCGTCTCTAACAATGTGTTAAGGAGGTCAAATTAATATTATTCTCAAAGAAGAAACATAACAGAATTAATTTATTGCCAACCCTGCAAACCTCTTTTCCTCAATAACTTTCTTGAGTGCTGCAAGTAGCGTGGTTTTAGTCAGATCGTTCACTTCCAGTCGCAGTGTCACTCCTCTCTCTTCTCCCAGTTTCGTGTTGTAGTCTTGGTCAGCGAAGAAAGGAATGCCCACCATCGGGACCTTCATCTGTATTGCTTCCTCAGTGCTCTGCAGCCCTCCGTGCGTGATGAAAACTTTCACTTTTGGATGACCTTAAACCAGAAAAAAATATTATATGATCGTGAAAAAATTATTACAAAAATATCATACAAAATTTACTTCGGAAGTTAGAGAATATTCAACGAATTGTTTCAATATGGTTCATTGAGAAATAAATGGTAATTTCTATAGTTCTCGTAATAATTAAATATGAAAATTATATTGGTAGGATTCGTCAAATTTCTGCCTGAGAGACAAAGCAATTAGAATCAAATTTTATAAGAAATGTGGCTCCTATGAAGCAAAGAAATTCAAGAAGGCCCGTTTTATATAATCCCTTTTTTTGTACACCTACGAAGTGATTGAGATGTATAAATATAAATTTGCAGTTATCCAAAGGTATGGAGGGTTTAGGAATTTTATATACACTGAAGAGCCATAAAAACGTGTACACCTGCCTATTATCGTGTGGGGCCCGCGCGAGCATTCAGAAGTGCCGCAATACGATGTAGTGTGGACTCCACTAATGTCTGAAGGTATGCTGGAGGCAATTGACACCATGAATCCCACCCGGCAGTCCACAAATCCACTGGAGTGCGATGCGGTGGAGATATCTTCTGAACAGCATGATGCAAGGCATCCCAGATATGCCCAATAATGGTCATGTCTGGTGATTAAGGTGGCCAATGAAAGTTTCTAAAGTCAGAATAGTGTTCCTGGAGCCACTCGGTAGCAACTCTCCACGTGTGGGGTGTCGCATAATCCTGCTGGAATTGTCCATGTCCGTCGGAATGCGCAATGGATATGAATGGTTGCAGGTGATACGACAGGATGCTTATGTATTTGTTATCTTTCATTGTCGCAACTAGACGTATCAGTTGTCCCATTTCACTCCAAGTGCTCACGCCTCAATCCATGACAGAACCTCCACCAGCTTGAACAGTCCCCTGTTGACATGTGGGGTCCATGGATTCATGAGGATGTATCCATACCCGTACACGTCCATCTGCCCCATACAATTGGAAACGAGAGTCGACAGAGCAGGCACCGTGTTTCCATTCATCAAAAGTTAAATGGCGGTGTTGGCAGGCCCAGGTGAGGAGCAAAGCATTGTGACGTGCTGTCAACAACGGTGCACGAGTGGGCCATCGGCTCGAAAGCCAATAACAATTATGGTCTGTTGAATTGTTCGCATTCTGGCACTTGTTGATGCCTCAGCATTGAAATCTGTGCAAACTTGAGAAAGGGTTGCATGTCTATCACGTTTAATGACTCTCGTCAGTCGTCGTTTGTCCCGTTAGTTCACGATCTTTTTCTGGCCAAAGCGACGTCGAAGATTTTATGTTTTACCGGATTCCCTTTATGTATTTACGGATCACTCTTGAAATTGTCGTACTCGAAAATCCTGATTTTATCACTAAGTTGGAGATGCGCCGTCTATAACACCACGTTCATACTCACTTAATTCATGATAATCTGCCATTGTAGCAGCAGTAACTAATCTAGCAACTTTGCCAGACGTTTGTTGTCGTATATAGGCGCTGCCGACCGCATCGCGTTACTCTGACTACTTTCATACTTCTGTTATTTGCATTCGCACACCCATACCATTTTTTTGGTTTTCCAGTGTACATTAAGTCGTTTAGTTTCAATTCTGTAAATTTTCTCACATTTCGATTTATACCGTTTATTCCTCTACCTTTTATCCTAAATCGCAGTCCTTCTGTCAAACATGTAATCCATCTCCGATATACGGACAGAACTTGGAGAGAAATGATGAGAACATCCAAGAAAGTTGCCAGAAAGCAGATTACCAGTTTTGTCAAAAGATACAGAATGGAAAACTAGACGTAAGAAGATATCAAGAAAAATGGGTGACGAAACAGGTCGAAAATGCTTAATACGAGAGTAAAAAAAAAAGAGGAGTTCGCATCTGAATACATATAGTTGGGCTGTGAACAACAGAGTTTAACACTCGTATATGCCATTGCTTAGAAGCGAAGTAATGTGTACTTAATATGTAAGGAGGAAATACAGAATAACCGTCAGACATCGCAAAATAATATAAAAGAAAGCATCGTGAGAAACTTTGTGTGCGCAAATCATACTTAAACAAGTATTTTAAGTAGTAATTTGTAAACAGTGAGTGAAAACTAGAGTCTTAAACACTTGATCATTCCCTCGGTAGGTGACGGAAGTTCTTAGAATGAGCTTCGATGTTACTTACTTATCAAACTTGTGTTTTGCTAAGATAATCTAAAATTTTACGAAGTAATATGTAGGTTTTATAATTCTCATAACTAAATCGGAAGGAGTATCNTAACCGTCAGACATCGCAAAATAATATAAAAGAAAGCATCGTGAGAAACTTTGTGTGCGCAAATCATACTTAAACATGTATTTTAAGTAGTAATTTGTAAACAGTGAGTGAAAACTAGAGTCTTAAACACTTGATCATTCCCTCGGTAGGTGACGGAAGTTCTTAGAATGAGCTTCGATGTTACTTACTTATCAAACTTGTGTTGTGCTAAGATAATCTAAAATTTTACGAAGTAATATGTAGGTTTTATAATTCTCATAACTAAATCGGAAGGAGTATCCCACAGAAAGACTGAATGCAACATAACTTATTTTTATGTCGTTAACTTTGACAACAGCTAACAATATACGTAAACCTACAAATTCTGAGTCAAGACAGGCGATGAACTGGAAAATTCACATCCTCTTTGCCAAGTGAAAAAGCATCTTAAGAGGACCATCTGTTTTCCTTTCAAATGCTGCCTTGTTGAGTGAGTACTGGTATTCCATCCTTAAAGGTATGATCAGTCCTTATACTACAGAGCAATTTGTAATAGTGAGAAGGTGAAAGTGTACTCACGAAGTATGTCCTGCTGTGGCATCCACTTGGCGACCTTGACGTTAGCGGGCTGGCCTGGTAGGTTGTCAGACTCCCACTTCCACAGCACGTGGTAGTCACGCAGTTCGGAGAATGTCTCCAAGAAGATGCTGCGCTTCTCTGCAGTCAGCTGGTCGCTCCTCACGTTGCTGCCGAGGCTGAAGTATATGGCGCCCTTCGGAGCACTGTCCAGGAACTCCTGAATCTCCTGCAGACACAAGAGTGCAACTGTAACAGCTGCACTTATCTCCTGCTGTAGTAGGTTCTGGTGGCAAGAGCAAATACGACTGTTGTCCTGGTGCTGTAGCCAGAGAGTTACTCATTTTGTCGCCGGGATTTATTTCAAGGTCGAGGTCCCAGTCTGTAATTAACGGCTGTCAGTTGGTGGGAGTGCCCTTAACTCTCTGGCACACAGAAGAATTCTCCGTTTCCAGCTGGATGTACATGGTTGGTGGGTTCGTGTTGTAAGTAGTGCCCAAACACTGGTTTGATTGTTGTACGAGTGGTCCTAAATCGGATCAGGAGAGAAGGAGAGAGTCACTAAGCCGAGGTGGCGTTAGGCGAAACCAGGAAACCGTATTTGTAATGAGTGTAAAATGTGGTGTGTAATGCATGGGCCGGGTATACGCGGCTCATCCCTTTTACATTCTGCACTAAGTCGCATATTAGGTCCTGGTTACGATACCGTTGACGCAAAGGAAGCGCATTTTAGGCCCGCATTGCTGCTCTTCGAGTCGATAGAGTGCCCTGTATCTAGTACTAACTTGTCCCTTAACTGCTTCGCTTGTAGTTCATAGCCGGTGGAAAATCCTGAATGGAGAAGGACCCAACGGCCGTCAGATGTGCACCAATTTGTTTCACTGTGGCAAAGTTGAAACTTCAGTTTGCTATATTTGGCGGTGACATTGTTGACCAACCAATACTTGAAGTAAGGGTGTCCAATATCAGACTTGTAAGGAAAACCTTTATGTGAGAGCCGCTGGGCTTGAACGTGTCAGGACTATTGCCAGTCCTAGTATCTGAGACGAAATAGATAAATAAGGGTGGAAATGGATAGTTATTCTCATGTCTCTGTCAGGTCAAGGAACACACACCTCCACACGGTGCCACTGGATGACCTCTCTGATTGAAGTCAACAAACGTGGGTAACTCCCATGCAGTCCCCAAGCCAGGTTTACCGAAGCCTCGCAGACTGTGCTTGAGTCACGGACATTTACTACAGTTTCGGTCTTATAACGGGCTGTTCAGACTGATTGGGCTCAAGCAAGAATCATGCAGTGAAGATATTCACACTTTATGGTAAGTAGGGTTGAGATTAACCTTTATTTTCATATATCTGTTACAACTGTTACTTTGACACAAATATGTATGTGACCTACATTTTTAATTTTGTCACAGTAACAAAATAATATATATATTAAAAAGCGGCATAAATGTAACGGTGGGAAAGATTGCATTTCCAGTGTTGATTTGAAAATATCTGCATTTATGTGAAAATTATAATATAGGTTCCATTTGTGTGAAGTTTTTTGATTTTACATGGTACTTTTTCCTCATTGAAAAATTTAACGTTAGTAGAAATGATGAGTATTTTCAGTAGCTGTTATACTTGTTATCAGTAACAAATATTGGAATTAAAGAGGTAGAGACTGTTCCTGTTTTCTGGGAATAACTATTACCATCTCCCCTGCCTGTTACTGATACTGGTACACGAAGCAGGCGCAATCATATGAGGTACTCGTGTATTACTCGACACTCGTACGATATCATTTCGTACCTGATTTTACCCTCTTAAATTAGTATCCAACAATGAAACCCGATAATATTTAGGGGCGAGAATATTACATGTACAATTTTTAACTTTATATTTTGAACTTGTTTACCAATCACATAACTAACGTATCCATTTTGCATGTAATTTTTAACCTGCATTTTAGGCTACAATAAAAATGTCGAAAAAATGTTGTTTTGCCTAGGATAAACTTAAATACTTTACAATTGCGCACGGGTAAGAAATTAATAATATACGATGTATGTTTTCTTGTAACAATAGATAATCTTATAGTTTAAAATACGCTCGAAGTCTGTCGGCCGTACGTTTGTTTATTGCTTGAAATCCCAACACGCCGCTTACTTTCTGTATGAACGTCGCGTCTATCAAATTGGACACTGAGTCTACGTAAGTTAGCGTCCCATCAATTTGTGCGGCGTGAGAAAATCGGCTTAAGTTAGAAAAATTGAGGTTCAGAAATGCCAGAAAATTTAACTTAAAACACAGGTAAGTTAACACTGTGGCAATTGCGACGTATTAAAAGAATTTCCTGCGCCATACAAAACGGTAAAACACATTTACTCATTTACTTAGCATGGCAGAACACAAGACACTATTTAATACAATTTGTATGAAAAAATGATAATGAGTCAATTCATGTAAATTATTGAATAAAGACATTAAAACAACCTCAACGAAAAAGTGACTCATAACATAGCTGGTAAGTGTGAGGAAATAGCAGTTTTATTAATTGAATAATTTTACGCGAAATAGGCATTCATAAGCAATCTGAAAAATCATAGTTAATTTACGTTGTTTCAAATCAATATAAAACCACGAAGAATAGCTGTTAAAACCAAATATGATCAGTTTGCAAATCTGAAACATACGTAATACTATTATTATTGCTTTATTTTTTCCGTAGCTTTATAGCATTTTAATATACACACTACGCAAAAGCGACAAAAAAAAAACAGCAATGTAAAATCTATACACTTCGGCAGAAATTCTGAAATATGCGGTCAAATAATCCGGGGACTAACACTTAGTCCCGGAAACAGTTTGTTCCGACACCTCCATCAAAGCAGTCTCATGCAACCTTAATATGGAGGAAAACACTCAATCATACTCTATAAGGTTGAAAGGGGGTCGACGTTTGCGGCGGGCACAGTGCAGGACCGGGCCGCGCCGCCGCCGGTCGGCCGAGCAACGCCGGCCAGCTCTGAGGCCTCCGTGGAGAGTTCGACCATCAGCACCAGGTAGGAAGGCATCTTGTCTTCGTTTTTCCTTTCCATCTTTGGCGATGTCGACAACAGCCGGCGTTTTCTTTTTCACGTGGAGAAATATATGCTTAGGTTTGTTGTAGGACGTAAATTTCTGGGCAATTATGCGACAACTGTTACTATTCCTATAAGTATATTTACAGATACGTAATAAGTAAGTTATTTCAATTACCAAAACAGGTACAATTATTCACCTACATGCTTGTGTGGCACAGTTTTGGCACGGAAAGCTACTATATCCTCATTCAAACGATGAAATACTGTAAACAAATATGGCGCGTTGTCAGAGCGTGCGAGAGAGCGCCAGCGAGTGCGCACCTTCACGCTCTTTCTGTGTTCTCACTCTTCCGCCCTCTCTTCGAAGAAATGCGACAATTCCGTGCTCTCTGTGACGTCAGTATGACGTGTTCGCGAGAGAGAGAGAGAGAGAGAGCACTAGAGAGCGCTCTCTGGGCCAATAGATCCGTGGCCTGTGGTTCCGTTTTGTATTTGGCTGGTGAGTCCAGGGGGTTTGGAGAGGATTCCTGCCTGATCCCGTTATTGCCGATCGGCCCGTCGTCGGGTGAGTTGAGTGATTTGGGGGGCTCTTAACATCAGTTGCAAACATTAGGCTCAGAGACGTCAGGTCTTACCAAATACTCTATTTGGTTNGTCGGGTGAGTTGAGTGATTTGGGGGGCTCTTAACATCAGTTGCAAACATTAGGCTCAGAGACGTCAGGTCTTACCAAATACTCTATTTGGTTTTAATAACCATATCGATTATTGAATTCACTGTAAAAATAATTTAAGAACATTTCACCACAGAATACGTTTACACTTTTACTCACAATGCATGACACTTAAGGTACCGAAAATTAAAATATATCCTTGCACGTGGAATTTAAAATAGTCGTTAGTTGGCATCATGTGACGTAGCTGAAGATGATTTTGTTGGCCATCGCAATTAAACATCTTGTATATAATGCTTGTAAATCGCTGCACTGTTTAGATTATGAAAAATTACAGATATCATTTAAGCCTACCGTATACGTACTCTAAAATAAATATTATAANTGCACTGTTTAGATTATGAAAAATTACAGATATCATTTAAGCCTACCGTATACGTACTCTAAAATAAATATTATAAAGCAATACTGAAAGGTAGGATTTCAATGTTTTGGCTGTCACTGATTCTGATAAAACAAAAGTCGCCATTTCCCCAGGCATGGAGACATACTGGTCAGTCTTGTGATTCTTCATTTATTGCAGAGAAATTACCAGGATATGATTCACGTTTTTTGGAAAACCTGATAATGTCTGTGGGTATTTTGTGCTATTATGTTTAATGAAGTGGGGCGAGTTTTCACGAAGGAATATGTTTTAAAAATGTGATCCTATATCAGAAGAAGAAAAATGGTGGGAAAATAAACATTTCTGCACGCGCTCAATGATATTGGAAGCGGTAAACTAAATTATGTCCCTGAAATTTGGCTTAATGTGGGGAACAATAGACAAATTCCTGATAATAAACAAAATTATAAAAAAATTATTTGCAAAATTATCCCCAAACCTTTTCAGCTTTTAGCGAGAAACACACTATACTTCAAGATATCCAAAGAAACANTGCACTGTTTAGATTATGAAAAATTACAGATATCATTTAAGCCTACCGTATACGTACTCTAAAATAAATATTATAACGCAATACTGAAAGGTAGGATTTCAATGTTTTGGCTGTCACTGATTCTGATAAAACAAAAGTCGCCATTTCCCCAGGCATGGAGACATACTGGTCAGTCTTGTGATTCTTCATTTATTGCAGAGAAATTACCAGGATATGATTCACGTTTTTTGGAAAACCTGATAATGTCTGTGGGTATTTTGTGCTATTATGTTTAATGAAGTGGGGCGAGTTTTCACGAAGGAATATGTTTTAAAAATGTGATCCTATATCAGAAGAAGAAAAATGGTGGGAAAATAAACATTTCTGCACGCGCTCAATGATATTGGAAGCGGTAAACTAAATTATGTCCCTGAAATTTGGCTTAATGTGGGGAACAATAGACACATTCCTGATAATAAACAAAATTATAAAAAAATCATTTGCAAAATTATCCCCAAACCTTTTCAGCTATTAGCGAGAAACACACTATACTTCAAGATATCCAAAGAAACANCATTTGCAAAATTATCCCCAAACCTTTTCAGCTATTAGCGAGAAACACACTATACTTCAAGATATCCAAAGAAACATACTGAAGAATTTTCTCATTGACGTCAGCCGACAACACTATACTTACGTCTGCCGCGTCGTCTTATGCGACTTTCTGCGTTGTAAAAAACGTTTAAAACAGGTTAACCAAATTGCGCTATTATAATAATAATACGGAAAGCGATAATATAAATGATTCCCAGAAAAGTTGTACATATTAAAAAATAATTTTCTGGTTACTCATTTAATATGGGTGAGATAGTTTAAACTTGACCATTAGAGAATTAGAAAACAAAATGTATGATATCTAGTATTACACGAAAAGGTGAAAAATGTTATTTGCCTCTGGAAATGAATTACAGATTATTGAGTGAAAGGGTTTCTTTTCTAGACTGTTTTTCGGATTTATAGAATCCGTAGATTACGTAGTTTGTAAAGTTATGAAAGACGGCATTTCTAGCGGAGACAATTTTCTACAAATTACTTTTTTTTAGACGAAAAGGAAACCCGGCAAAGATTTCACGTATCTTTTATCTGAAGGCATACATATTGGTTGGCATTACCGTAGCCATATCTGGCGAAATATTGTCATGAAAATGGCGCACATCCGTATTTTCTACAAATTGTCGCCGTTCATCACATCTTATCACCAGATTTTGCAGTAACTGCTGTCTGCAAGCTTCTATTTCCACATTATTCAATTAATCCTCCTAAATTTAATAGGGAATAAATAATAAAAAAAATCAAAATGGCGTTTGCAGCGGACTTTTAATGATACCACTCTAAAAGAAATATGTTAACCAGGTAAATTTTTCGCTCCCAATAAGCATATGGACAACCGGTTGTCATTGTGTATGTACATATAAATATTTTTCATTACATTAATATAAATGTCGAGCCATAAAATACATTGTGAAAATAAAAGTAAAATTTTTCCATATATATTTATTATGTACACAATAAAATAATATTTAATAACATTTGAGTTGCACAAGAAAGATACCCAAAGTTAGGACCTTATCTATATGGCTATAGCTAGCATGCAAGTTCTAATTTGCTAGCCATCGTCATACGTGGTGGCCATTCCCAAGATACAATTTTGGTACANGCAAGTTCTAATTTGCTAGCCATCGTCATACGTGGTGGCCATTCCCAAGATACAATTTTGGTACATGTCAAAGTGATCAATTTCTTGCTTACGAAAGTTGCTCGTGTGTAATGGGCTATATGTAATGTTCGGAATTCTTGAAACTCAGCTTTCAGTTTATATTAATTGTCAATTATTTTTGTAGCCTCGGTGGTGTAATTGTTACACTACTCGTCTTCCACCAAGGCGAACCGGGATTCCACTCCCTGCGGGGTCGCTCGTGGATTTTCATATGTGGGATTCATGCCGGACGATGCAGTTTGTCGGCGGGACTTCTCGTTAAGGTACAGAATCTCCCCGCCCTTGCATTCCATCCCTGCTCCGTACTCACCTTACTTCACCCTCATCGGATCTCAAGACATCAATTTTAAGAGCTGCCAAAATCTCTCCACTACTATCTATCTTTTGTTTAATTCGATGGATATTTTATATTTTTTAATATACTGTGGCTACTCTTTAGTCCGGGTGTCCACGTCCGCCATCTTAGAATTAAATTATTTTCTTTATGCTTTTTAACACAAAAACAAAACCACAAATAAAATATTTACAAACTTCAAGTGCACGTAATCCTATCCTAATATTATAAATTTGAAACGCTGTGTGTGAATGTNAATAAAATATTTACAAACTTCAAGTGCACGTAATCCTATCCTAATATTATAAATTTGAAACGCTGTGTGTGAATGTGTGTGTATGTTTGTTACCACTCAGTTCCATAATGGTGGAACGGATTTTTATGAAGTTTGGTATGTACATATTTCAGGTCCTGGAATATGGTACAGGATACTTTTATCTCGGAACATTGTACGGATTATGTGGAATATTAACAAAATTTAACTTTGCAATGGCTGGGAACGTGACCGAAATATTGTTTCCTCTGGTGTCAGAAATTATCAGACCGCTTAAAGACATCTGAAATGGTTTAGCGGCTGCTATCAGTCGATTACAAACGGGACCGTGTAATTAATATGCCCTCTGAAACCCGGAAACGCTCAGATGTTATGCCATTTAATGGTCACCCATCCAAATGTGTGCCGCTGGGAATGTTGCTTAATTTTGGGGATCGATTAATATCCCTCAGACAATCGCAAAAAGTAGAACCTAGGTATACTTATTTTTAAAGCTGCAACTTGATGAAACTTACGTTTATATTTTCATCTATCGATGCTGGAAAGCGAAAATGTGGTAACTATGCGAAAATTACACAGATACACTCCAAAAACAAAATCCTACTTCTTGGCTATCGGTTAAAAAGTATTTCCTTCCTTTTTGGTTGCCGTAATCAGTTAAAAACCTAGGGTAACAGTGTATAATTTAATAATTTTGTTTTCACATAAATTAATTGTCTTTTACCAATTTATTTATTTGTGTATCACAGTAAAACTCAATTTTACCCGGGCGAAGCCGGGCCGGTTCGCTAATATTTCAATATTATATTTACAAAAATTCCTTGGACACATATAATAATTTAATTTACTGTTTACGACTTTAAACAAATTACACATTAAGAAGGAAAAGTATGTTCTAAAGCAATTGGGGTGGTGTTGAAGAATAAATTGTAGTTCTATGATTTCGGGCCGGCGGTCATCATGGCTCAAAATATCCAGTTTAAACCAAAATTCTCTTCAAATATGACCGATTTACCCAAAAATAGTATTTACACCTCCCACTGTAAAAAAAAGAATTTAATAAAATTATTTTTCTTCTTTTGTTTATTTTCTACACAAGTTATCAAATCAGTAATTGACATTCAAGGCTGTTCGATGTGAAAGCCAAAAAGTACATAAATCAGACAAACGTATACCAAGGACAGCTACCATGTTTTTAATACACTGTGGACCCCGACCTCATTTGTTTACATTGTGACTACCGACCGCCATGCTTGTTTACATAAGGGACCCTGATTGCAATATTGAATTTATATGACCTTGGCACCGGAATACCTTAAAGTCTAATTGAGAAACCCACAAAATATCGTTAAAAAGATTGGTTAGGAAAATTTTGTTACAGACCACGGCTGCCATATTGGATATTCGTAACCTTAAAATTTACCTTAAGCGAATTTAAACTTAAAAAAATCGAATAAAATCGCAAATTAGTGAAAAAATCTCAGGGTACCTTCAAATAAATTCAAAATTTTGATAAATTTTCTAGGTAAAATAATTTTTTTATGACTTAAATGTAGGAAGTCGTGATTTCGATTCTCATTAAGATTGCGCAGCGCACACACACCAACTCGCAGGAAGGTGACCATCAGATACTGACCTCCTACAACTACAGAATATTCCGGTGGCTGTCTAGTCGACTCCCCAACTATCCTCTCTAACGAGTCATTCGATTTACGTCAACCCGATTCCAGCCCTCCTCATAAAAGCTATCAAGACCATGTTATGAGAGCCCAGATCTATCCACTACACTCCAACCCCGTCGTCCACCCCAAAAACATCAATGATATACCAACTAGAGCTCGATCCCCTGCTACTGAACTGCTGTGGTGGTTTAATGATAAGTCACATTGTTCGCTGACGATTGTCCTTAGGTCTCGTGATGTTTTGCAATTTGCAGATAATTAACGTGGACTAAGTCGCGCCACATCAAAATTCTTCGTCTGATATAAGAAGTGACATATCTCTCATCTCTGAAGTTCCTAGTATGGCAGGTGAAAGTAGAGCGGAGAGATTTAGGTGGCTCTTAACATCGGCTCTTAACATAGAGGTCTTGAGAGCCGATGAAGACGAACTGAAGTGAGCATGGAACAGCACCGGAATGCAGGAACATGGGAAACGAGATATCCTCGAGAAAACCCGCCGATGAGTGGCATCGTCCGGCACGATTCCTACGTGCACAAATTCGGGAGATTCCACGTGGGGAGTCGAACCCGTTGAGAGGCGAGAAGTGTGACCATTACATGACCACTGCCCTGGCAGGACAAAGCATTGACGCCTTCACTTAAGATTCCAGGCCCTATTTTCTGGCCCGAATTCGGGCCACTAGCGTTACTAGCGTTTTTTCTTTGCCACCAACCACGCAACATTAACTCTATTTCTTCATAAGACACTGACGAGGAGATCCGAATTAAACATATTGTACATGAAAACAATATTGGTCTCATTAGATTGAGTTCCATTATCAAATCAATTTATCAGAATTTTATTCTTTTCAACATTCTTAAAAAGGATACGATTTTTCTCTCTCTTCGGTATGATATCGTTTGCTACACTCTTACGCAGGGCTGATAAAAATGCAAGTTTTTATTATTTTGCGAACGATAAAAACCTGTAACGTTCGTGAAAGGACCTGTAATCACGCAACTAGGAAACTAGGAGTTTTTTTGCTGGGGGTGGTTAAAGTTTTTGTTCCCAATTTTGGGTTCCAACTTTCGTAAAGAAAAAATATCAATATGTATGCATTCTTATTTTAGTCCACACAAATGTGCGTACACTTTAAATAAAAAGTTGTATACTTTGAACAGCCCATATAATTAAAAAAATTAACGTACCTTTTATATCGATTTTAAGAGCAATGAAAAGTAACATTTCCAAAAGCACTAAATGGAAATATATGTGTTAAATGCAACGCAAAATAAATGTCGACGACACCCTGCTTCATAAATAAATAATAGCATAGCAAATAGTTTTCGCGATAATATCAACTTGCATGAGTGCAGACGGTATTATTGATAAAAAAAGAAGAATATGGGTTCTTTCTAGCTGCATCCTCCTGTATTGACGACGACTATTAACTACGATATTTTAAATTTATTTCAAACTTTTTTTTAACAAACCTGATTTGGTCTCAGAAAACTAAATATTCATACCTGAGGAAGTGCCTTCGGCGGTCTTATATGTAAACCATTGATGTATACAACAGCCGGCACATTCGGTCTTGGAATGTGAAAGCCTTTAACGTATGTCAGGAACAGCATGCTGACTTGGTTGTGAAGGTCTCCAATATACGGCGTGGAGGGTCCGAAATACCGTTTGGCTATCGCGTCTTGCCTCGGCATGGCCGTGTTGTAGAAGAAATAGCCGAACCTCATGCTGAACAGCGCAGTTTCCAGACGCTGCTGGAAAGTCCTACCCTTGTCGGTGTAGGGGAGGGGCATTTCTGGGATGTAGGATGGGTTGGTGGGGTTGCCGACGGAGTCGTACAGCACCCTTATCGGCGGGAGGGACGTGACGCCGATCATCGGGGCGGAGAACCTGTGGGCGAAGGCGACCGTGCACGGGGTCACATTCCACTCGATGATGACCAGGTCGAAGTACTCCTCCTTGTTGTCACGGTAGATCATGGCACGCACCTTCTCGTGCTTCATTATCGTCTCGCACATGTCTTCTCCTGAGAGGAAGATGGTCTCGAATATGTCAAGCGTCGTACGCTTCTCCTGCCTGGTCGAGGAGAAGTTGTTTGTCTCCTGGAAGGACTTGTACATGGAGGAGACGTCGACCTCGGTGTATCCGGTGAGGTGGGTGTCGTTGACGGGGTTGGGCGTGATAACGACCACCTGGTGGCCCCTCCTGTTGAGCTCGAGCATGATCGCGCGGTGCACCACCTGGTGGCTGATGGACGGAATAGGGAAGACGCCGAGGATCCTGGCGCCGTCGACGAGCCGCCAGCTCAAGGCGGTACACGTCGCCAGTGAGAGCAGCAGCACCCGGCCTAGACACATCATCGCGCAAGTGTCGACTACTGAAAGCTCAGGGATGACGACACCGCCGCACGGTGTGAGATGAAATAGTGGCTGCTCTACACCTGGCACCAGTTAAAGCGACCTTGACGGGCTGTGTCTTCTCGCCCGGAGGAAATCTAAACAGCAGGTGAGGCACGCCTTCTCCTGCGCTCTCTGTTTGAATGTGTTAGTGGTCTTGTTTGTCCCGACTTCGCTCTACCGCAAGAAAAATCCCGGTAATCGCAGCCATAATTTCCAGTCTTGTGTCTCGCATGTGGAACAGTAATGTTCGAACTTTTTCTTTTTTAAGAGTCACAAATTTCTGACCTCCGTGGCGTAGTAAAACGAGTGCGAAAGGTGCTGGGTTCGAATTCCAGATAATTAATGAACGCTAGCGAAATTTTTAAGTTAAAAAATAGGTTTTAATTTTGTGCACCACAATAGTGTTGTCACATTCCTTTTATAAAGCGGGTGACGTTTGAAGGCAACAACTTAGAGTATTACCGTCAAATTGGAGTACAATATGAGCTGTGGAAACGTCACGGAGTGCACAAACTCCCGAAACATAAATACTTTGACAATATTAATCACAATTGTATTCCGCTCTAAAACACGGCCATTCGATTGTATCGATGGACGAAATTTCTCGGACTCGTGATTTTTTGCTGCTGCCTAAACCTTCTTTCTATTTATTTCAAACTACCATAATGAGAGATCAAATATTTATCTTTTGGTTATTTCCAACTAACTTATGTCATAGTGCCTTGCATCGCCGCCTGTGTTGGTTTTAATAACGGGTTTTTATTATTTCCTGCGTAAAGTGGGTGTTAATTTTCCCTGTTGTAATTTGGTGGCTCATTTCTCGTTAGTAGTACAATATAGTATGTATTGGGACAATGGGCTGGGGTCACGGAGCGACAGAGCGTTTCATGCTCAGTCATTCCATTCAGCCGGTGGCAATAACCCTAAAAAATTTTCCTCTCCCTATCTAAATATAATAAATTTCCTAAAAAATTTTCCGTCTCTCACTCAAAATTTCACTTTTATCCCAAAAATTGCCCGATATTCCCCCCAGCTACAAAAACGAACCCCGAAAGGCAATTTTTGATCCATTGGACAGATTTGGGGTATTGTATTCGAGGGCAGAGCAGTTGCGCCCATATTGATTTTATTAGCATAGGTTATTATAAATCGATAAAAGGGGCCCGGAATCAGACATAACCATCAACCATCTTAGTTCTGTCAGTCATTTTGTCCGCCATGTTGGATGTCCTTGACAATTAATTTTAACCTACACCCTGGTAACTTTTGACCTTGAAACCCTAAAGAATCCAAAATAATAAAAAAATCCCATGGAAAAAATAAGAATTTTTAATAAGTATTATTTAAAAATTTTTATTCAATTTAATTTTTTGAATTATTTCGCTTAGAGGTACGAGGAACTGGAATCGTCTAGCCACCATTTTATGATGTCTCCCAACTGCCGTTTTGCACCCAGGTGACGTTGACCTTATCCCATGGCCTTGAGCCTATATCAGTGATCGTGGATAACCTTGAAATTATTTTTTTAAATGTATTAAGGTCTTGTTTATTATCAATATTTCGACCAATGTCGCAATCTTTCCATCACGCAGCCTCGAAATACCAATATTTACATCAATCTTTCCATCAATCTTTTAATATTCCCATTAATCTTTCGCAATATTACCATCAAATTTTAATCTTTCCTTCAATATTTAGTTATATTTCCATCAATCTCAATACTTCAATCGATCCTTCGGTTTGTCCCCCACCCACACACACACACACATACACACACACACACACACACACACACATATATATATATATATATATATAGATATATATATATATATATAGAAAGCCTTCGTTTAACAACTGTCTCCAAATTTGTACATGTCGACGGAATTAATGGTTTGTATGCAGTTTACAATCCATGCATTTTTATACTTAAGTATTTAGTGTCATTCTATATGCAGATTTTTTCGCCAATGATTGAGAGCTCTAAGCACCACTTTAAAGCAGTGATGGATAAAAAGATACGACAAAAAAAATTAATTTTATACTAATTTATGATCAGTTCGCAATTACAATTACAAAAGCCAGAGTTCGTTACATCAAGCGATATTTCCTCCGTTCCTTCAGTTTATTAATGATTGAAGGTATCTCAGCAATTTGCGAGAAATAGCCACATTGACACCTGCCAAAGCTGAGGTTTGGACGTAGGTGTTGTAATCTGTTCTGTGGCGTGAGGCGCCAACACTTAATACTAGTCCTCAGTGATCGGGCGTAGGAATGCTTCGACACTGTTGTTTAATGGTCCAATTCACTAATGAATGAATACAGGATAATTCATATTTCACAAATCGAGGTTTTATTGTTGCATGAACATGTGAATTGATACATGAGCCCTTGAGACAACTCCCTCCCTTTTCTACGTATGCTCCGTAAAATTCGCGTCGTAAAAGGAGGGGGGTGGGGGATCTTCGTCGCACTTGTTGGATGATTCTAAAAGATCCTTCACACTGCGGGATAACTACTATAGGTCCTTTACACTCGCTGGATGACTGTACTTATCTGGCTTGCTGTGCTGGTAGTTGTTCTTGCAGATGAGGTCCGGTGAGCTGGAACTGCTCTCGTCCTGTCACGGGCGCCTCGGTGACTCGTCTCGACGTCCCTCCTTCTCGGGTCGACGCAGGACTCTGCGTCTGATGGCGGCTGGCTGCCGTTCTCGTCTCCTGCGGAATCACTCCTCCCTCCCGGAATCTCGTCGGCCGACTGCCATGTTTCCTCGGACTCCTCCGGTTTTGTAGGCCCTCATTGCCATATTAAACTGCCCCGGTTTCTCCAGGTAGCCGCGGACCGCCCCCCTGGGTAATCAACCGCGGGCGTGTACTCCAGCTCCATACTTGGGTCCAGCGTCTGCTGTTTTGTTCTGGTTTACCAGTTTCAGCACTCCGTTCTGTCCGTGCGGAAATAATTGAAAGGGGCCTCTCGTTGCGTTCGTCCAAACGCTCTCTCGGTTTTTATTGTGGTCGAAAGCCTGGGACAAAGCACAGCCTGGCGAGGTCATAAATACGTCTCGCCGTTCCTGCCTGCTCGCGGAGTCTGGCGTCTGTCCTTCTATTCTAGCTGGAGGTTTGTTGTTTGTTCGGCGTTGTGGGAATACTTCGGGATCTCCCCCTGGCCGCTGCCTTCGTGTTCTTCCCGCTGTCACCTGATTCCACACCGTGACGCTATTCTCCCGCATGTCCGCCTTCCCATGCAAATGGTCGTCTTGTAGGGCCGATCTGGCGCCGTTCCCTTCGTCACGGCTGCCAGGCCCTAAATCCTGATTGATGTCGTTCGCCTGCGAGCTTCGTTAGAGCGTGGTACGGACGAATAAAATATAGGGACGCCGCAGGCGTCAACACCCCACCGCTCTCTCTTCGGCCGTGCTCGCTCGAATCCTTCCTCTTCGGGTTGTCCGCTGGACTAGTCGCAGTTCTACGCACTCTCTTGGCTTTGCTCCAGCGTAACCTGGCCTCTGAGAGAACTTTAAGGTTTCTGCGTTACAAATCAGTTCGGGAGGGTAGAACCCTCTTCCCACTTAACAATACCGCGCAGACCCGCAAGCCCTCGGGTCGGAGCTCCTACCTGCCCCTGATTCTCAGACACTGAATAACAGGGGGGGAGGGGGTTGTCTCACACTATGAAAATAGACAAAAGTACACATATAATAACCCTAGGTACATTGCACACTCCTCTTACATCCTTTCCATTACTTACACTGGTTCCTTACACCTTTTTACTCCTTGTTTTACACATACATTTTGCCTACGGTAAACGGCCGGTAAACACCGTTAAATAACTTGTATACAATACATGAACAGCGGTAAGCCCTACCTAACCATGGCTACACAATGAGACTGCGGAGTGAAACCTCGGTAGACAATGACGTCCGCCCTCACAACTAGTGGTAAACAACTGGGACACAGTTGTTCATTTCTCGGGATGAACAAAGTCAGGCAGAGTCCTGGCTGGGGCATGAACACCCGTACTCCCATCTTACACACTAACATTACACGAGAACTATTTACATATCCTTACGTACTAACTTTTATCACACAACTTATTCACAATCACCCTATACCCTAACATTACACGATAACTATTTACATATCCTTACGTACTAACTTTTATCACACAACTTATTCACAATCACCCTATACCCTAACATTACACGATAACTATTTACATATCCTTACGTACTAACTTTTATCACACAACTTATTCACAATCACCCTATACCCTAACATTACACGATAACTATTTACATATCCTTACGTACTAACTTTTATCACACAACTTATTCACAATCACCCTATACCCTAACATTACACGATAACTATTTACATATCCTTACGTACTAACTTTTATCACACAACTTATTCACAATCACCCTATACCCTAACATTACACGATAACTATTTACATATCCTTACGTACTAACTTTTATCACACAACTTATTCACAATCACCCTATACCCTAACATTACACGATAACTATTTACATATCCTTACGTACTAACTTTTATCACACAACTTATTCACAATCACCCTATACCCTAACATTACACGATAACTATTTACATATCCTTACGTACTAACTTTTATCACACAACTTATTCACAATCACCCTATACCCTAACATTACACGATAACTATTTACACATCCTTACACGTTAAACTCACGCGACTGGAAACGTCTTCTGATACTGCGGCCCTGTCATTTTCTCGCATGAAGCCACTACGTATCTTAAGAATTTTGTTATTAAAACTCCAAGCTAAAGATTTCAAAAGTCCGTACAAATTCTTTCACTCGTAGAAAAACTATTAAAAAAAATAAAAGAATTTTAAAAGAAAACTTTATTTCAGTAAATTTTTTTTTGTAAATTAAATCTTATAAAATAAACTTATAACNATAAAAGAATTTTAAAAGAAAACTTTATGTCAGTAAATTTTTTTTTGTAAATTAAATCTTATAAAATAAACTTATAACGGCGGTATACATACTGATTACAAATAAAAGAAAGGTTAATCGGGGTCTATCGATTAATAGGCCAACTCCTCTGAATGGACTAAAACACCGCCAAATTCTTTAGGTTTCCAGAACATAACTATTATTTCCCTGGTCTTAACATCATCGGTCAACCGATAAATCGGGTGATTAAAACAATTCAAGATATCTCGGACCTTTTTAATAACATCACCTTCTGTTACACCCATCTCGCGTCCTCGACATAACACACATAATTTTTCCGACACTGTACTTGGAATCCTCACATCGCTCGCGTCACACATACAACAAAAACGTATTATCCAATTACCGTCAACGTCATAAGCCAACACCATTAAGAAAAAGCTAACTCCAATCTGGTTCTTTGCTCTATATTCAACAAACAGCTCTTTTTTTTCAGTAAGCACTTTACATACTAGATGCCTCCAGTAATTTTATATATAAATTAATACTTAGCAATTTAACCAAACCTTGGCAATTAAAAATTATTATCGTTATTGCCACACGAAAAATAATTTTTTTTGTATTTAACTTTTATTCCCACCTTCATAGACAAATCCTTCACACTTTCCTTTACACATTGACACTTATCAAACGAAACTGGGGTGAACAATGGTTACGCCATATACACACAATGGTAATAAAAAAACGTATTATACAATTACACTCCAAAAGGATTACACTCTTTATATATTCAGTTTCAGACTTTTCTTTGTGTCATGAACCAACAAACTTTAAAGCAACTCAACCCACTTTCAGAATTATTAATGTTATTGCAACACAAACTTGTAACGTTTTCACAAATTCTGGTATTTCTTTTAACCTTTTCACGTTAGCGGCCAGTCATTCCCAACTCCTGGCTCGGGTGGTGAAGTAAACACACCCATTCTCATTCCCCCTGTACTCGTGATGCGTGACTTATAATAACACAATCACTCACGAGGGCGTATGGCCTGCCGTACTAATTCTAACACGTATTTACACCCATTTTTGCACATAACTTACCCTTGGTTAACACTATACACACAATGGTACACAAAAAAACTATAAACAAATAATCTTATTATATGTTGCACTTATTTCTGTCTCTCTTGGAAAAATAATAACAAAATATTATTATA
>NQII01005622.1:112865-154094 GCA_002778355.1 Clitarchus hookeri | reverse complement strand
GTCAAGAGTGTGCCGAGAATACCTAATTTCAGGCATAACCTCCCACCATGCACTTAATGACCGAGACCAACGACGTGTGCGCAGATTGGTCAGTGTTAACAGACAAGCAACACAGAGTGAAATAACCGCAGGGATCAATGTGAGACGTACGATGGACGTGTCCGTTAGGACAGTGTGGTGAACTTTGGCTGTACTGGGCTATGCCAGCATAAGACCTACTCAAGAGCCTTTACCAACAGCACGGCATCGCCTGCAGCGCCTTTCCTGGGCTCGTGACAATGGATGACAATGCGCCATGTCACCGAGCCATAACTGTTCGCGATTGGTTTGAAGAACATTCTGGACAATTCCAGCGAATGATTTGGCCACCAAGATCGCCCGACATGAATCCCATCGAACATTTATGGGACATAATTGAGAAGTCAGTTCGTGCACAAACTCCTGCACCGGCCATACTTTCGCAATTATGGAGGTCTATAGAGGCAGCATGGCTCAATTTCTTCCTGGGACTTCCAACGACTTGTTGAGTCCATGCCACGTCTAGTTGCTGTACTTAGTCGGGCTAAAGGGGGTCCGACACGATATTACGATCTATCCCATGACTTTTGTCGCCTCAGTGTACAAATGTGCTCGTATCATTTTCAATTATATTTGCGAAATTTGCATGTTGTCTAATCTTCCCAATATAGGATTACAATATCTATTTAAAAGTTTACTAAAATTCCATGACTTTTAGTTTCCTTACAAAGACTTTTCAATTTTGATTAAAATACAAAGGATATATATATTTTATAATTTTCAGAGCTATTACAACCCCACCCCCTCCTTGAAAATCAAGGAACAGCTGTTCCTTCCCCAATAAAGTCTCTGGCCTGTTTCCCTGAGCAGGGGAAAACACAAGCCTTATAAAAAATTTTTTCGTAGTCTGGAACATTTTTCGACGACCACGGAGCGGAAATGCCACCTGGTGACGTCATTGTGAGGCGCAAGGGAGAGGAAGGGGCAGCAGGCGAGACTTGGAAGCGGTACACTAGCGCGCCACGCGCCATTTGCCGGCCAGCAGTCATGCCGGCCACAGTAGCGAGGTGGTCAGTATGTCCACGGCCCTCACGTAGAAGCAGTAACCCAGTAACATAAATAAACTATAGCATGGGTATCATACAACAACAAACTATATGCGAAGAAAGCAAGATATATACAAATGCGCTGCGTCCATGATGTAAATAATCGTGGGTTTCTTAGATGTTCTTCGGCAGAAGATATTAGTAAAAAATATTAAGCATTAAAAAAAAATTAAATAGTTTGTGATTGGCTGTGCCTATTGTTTAACAGCATAACATTCTCCTCCTCTCCCTTCCACAGGATTTAGATGAATGGTGGTTATTCTCCGCGTATTACCGTTTCACCCGCCAGTGCATTGCAGTCTCTCATTACATGTCACGCTTCGGAGACAGCAGCAGCTTATGGTCTTCATACATAATGCCGTCAGGTGGGTAAGTGTGTCGATGGGTGAACAAAGTGATACTGTGTAATTTTTAGGAATTCGTACTGGTTTATTTCTTATAAGTCTGATGATAATGAATGGAAGATAAATCAATTTCTGTTTCAAACAATTAAAAAATTACATCTATAATAAGATAGCACATGCATTTCTTTCTCACTGCCGACTTTAACGACGGTTCTAAAGAAAACTACATGCAGTTATTGGACAGGAATGGTTTAAAAGAGTACATTTAAACTGCTTAATTACGCGTGTACTGGCGCTAATGAGTTTAATATCTATTCTCGACAACCAGCACAAACGTCTTGCCCAAGCGACCATAACTACTTTATATTTCACTGTTTTGCCTGACTTTAATCTCACCTAAATTTGCGTCTACCTTCAGAGAAATTTTTTTTGTTAAAGTCCAGAACACTCAACGATGGGGTTGTTATCAAACACCAGCAAAGGTTTCCTTGTTTCGTACTTCACATAAAGAATATTGCCTCTCGGGTTTAACCTTTATATGGTTTATAAATATCTGTGTGTATTCTACAATGATCTTTTCTCTAAAATGTCTTAGGGTAAGTCGCCACAGTTTTAATCTTATTACGCAGGAGAAGAAATGTTCTCTTGTATGATGAAGCTCAACAATATAGCATGTCTTTGGGGGCTGACTATTTGTTTTGCATTCGTAGCCAGTCTACAGCTCTCGGAATAAGGCATCCAAGACTTAAGGAATATTATTCCGGGCTTTTTGCGAACGAATAACGATAAAAAATGGGTCTTCAAAATTTGTAAACGCTTGTTGATCGTTCCTGCGCTGCATGTTTTCTGCCCCAAAACAAGAAAACTGTGCGCGAAACAAAATGGGCGCAGAGTTCAGATAAGTTAAGTCCCACGGGACTACGAAAGCAACTCGCATTACGGGAAGGCTTCACTAAGATCAGCGATATTAAAAAGCTCCACCTTCCTAAAATGATGGAACACAGAATACATTTTCGGCAACATTGTATCGTTAAGGACGGTGATAGGCACAGCATCACCAACGCCTTCCTGACTGTTTATTGGTAGTAGTTACCTGCGCACTTTTCAAATGAGAACCTGTGGACCACCGGGGTAGTGGGCGGCAACATCACTACCCACGCACGGTTTCACATTTTTTTTTTCAACATACTACCCCAACCTAACAGGACCCCTGAACTAAACTAGGACAGTGGGTGAATAGTTCAAGCTATCCTTACCTAACCTAACCTATAACACTTTAAGAGGTACGCAGCGCTTGCTATTGACCATTCGATATTTTTGTAAAGAGAACACCCGAGTACAAGTTACTCTCACATGGCGAGAAAATTGCAGGTGCCAAATAGAGGGTTGGCAGAGCTCATTCGATTGTTCAGCAATCAAATGTTGTGACATTGAAATTCATAGCTACAGATGGAAATGGCAAATGGAGGGGGCTAATGGGGAATGGTGATTCTGGGAGCCTGTGGTGATAACAGCTAAATAATATTTGAGATATTAGCTGGGGAGATCACAAGCGGGCGGACGAAGGGACACTTCTCACGATACCTGTAAAAAATAGAAGATTTTCTAAATTCACGAGCATTCGTCCAGAACGGTTCTGAATTGTTGACACCAAGTCACTTCTTGAATTATTGTTTAACCACATTGCTTGTTGGCCCGAAATGTTGCCCCAAATGGGGCTACGGTGAGCTAACTTTTGTGCCCTTTAATTGCCCCCTCAAAAATAGTGGTGGTTTACTTGGACACTTTGTATGAAAAAGCCAGTTTGTTTTCTTTTCCAGCACCTTAACATTTAAATTACGTATTTCTTTGTCAGACCGTCTCTGTTTTCTCGTTTACTTACCTAGCAATGTTTAAATATTTCTGTCAAACTGTAGTTTCAAGATTTATTCATGACCAATAACTAATGTGCAAAGAATTTTTAAAAATTCGTAAAATACTTTTCGTTATTGTATAAAATATGTTATCTTTGTTTTTATGATGTGGTCATAGTATTAGTTGTATTAATGTAAAGGGTTATATAAAAACTATATTAAAAGTGATGATGTGCCCAGCGACTTGATACATGTGATATTAACTTGGCTTTTGGGAACGCACCCTAATTCCGTCGTCTTCATTATAACCATTACGGCGTGAATTGGCTGATTTTGGTGTTCTGCACTTAATCTTTACTTCATGGTATGATCCTCCACTTATTGCCGATTTTGGTAACTGGATTGTGTTTTTTTTGCCAACACCTCGGTAATATGTTTCTTTGATTCTGTCTGTCACTTTTATTAATAAATTTTCTTTATATGTGGTCCCCAGATTGGGTTTCCAATGCCGCGTTCAAGTTTGTCCGCGACTCTGGACTCTTGGCCTTTGGAAGTCTTGGTGCAGTCTTGATGCAGTCTTGATGCCGCCTTGATGCCGTCAGCCACCTTCTTGTGTTGGTGTGTGTTCTCCCCAGTGTTACAGTTGAGCAGCAAGAAATTCCAACTTTTTATTGGTTCGGCGTGTGCATGGTCCGGCCCGTCCAACATAACCTTATTGAATTGTTTAAGTCACGGACTTTTGAACCTTAATTAACTTTTAAATTTAATTACATGTCTCTCTCTCTCTTTTGACATAAGGTCGATAATATTTAATTTGTTATTAACATTTGCGGAACCCTAGAAAATATATTAATAAATGTTTTTTTAATTTAAATTTTTTTATGAGATCAATTTAAAATTCTCTTCCTTTTTATAACATGTTAGTAAACTCATATACTGTATGAGTGTATAAGGTTACTAAAAATAAAAAACTCATTTGTTACAAAGTTAAAAAAAATTTATTTGTTATTTTTAATGACATAAATAAAAGGTAACCCGAATAAATTATTTCAGAATGTTTTTGCCATTTATTGTAATACCAGTGTAGCTATTTTCTATTCTCCGAATTAAAACATATATGGCCTTGGACGTGTGACAATTGCTGGTTGTAAATTTTTGTAAGTGTGAAGGTGCCGGCTAAGGATCAAAACTCGGCCCCGCTTTTTTTTTACTTAATGCGTTGGGCCACATTCTCCACAACCAAAGATCCGTGGGTTTTTCTCTGCCACGCTTCTCGCGAGTGTCCTTAGACTTGGCGTAACTCTAAATATTTGTCCCGGACTAGTGTTTGGAATTTCTGCGCCAAGCTCCCTTGGATTATTTCTCTACTGTGCACTGTAAAAATGTTTGAAACTGCAACTGACACAATAATTCTGGTATAATTACCAAATTTTGTTGATTTACGAAGTTATATTTTGCGAATTTACTGTTTGTGTTCGTTTGCAAGAAGAGCATTTGTGTGAATAACGAAATAATTGGGAATTGTTACAAATATATTGTAAACAGCCGCGCGTCACTCTATAATTCTGTGAATTCCACACATTCTGTTAGCTTCCACATAGCTTCGGATTTCGGGGAGGAACAATGCCGAGTCTACACGAAGTTTTCTTCGCAAGTGTGACAAGAAAATTATCGTTTCTGCGGCAGCTAAGGTTGTCCACGCCGCTAAAACCTATTACTTAAAATATTAAGAAGTAGCATCAGGCGTCTGTAGCATATAGCAACACTTAAAACACACTAACTTTAATAGAAACTGAAAAAGTTGTTTATGTGACTCCAGAATAAATACAAAACCTATACAGTCGACATCATGTGAGAATTGTAGGTGAGTGGCTAGAGTTGTGAACATGTAACTGTTAGGCAAATGATCAAACTTAGCTCAAGTATAAAGTGTTTTAACTTTTTAAAATACATTTTTTATACTTAGTACAACAGCCAGATAACGAAAATTAAAGACATTTTAATAATTTATTTTTATTTTATAATGGAAGTACAGAGAACTAACTAGGAAATCAACAAAGAGGTTCCGTGAAATTTACGGAAACTTCGTTTTTGAAAATTAATGTGTCCAAGTTTTACGGACAGTTTACGGACACATCTGGATAAATATTTACCAGCGCTTTTCCGTAAAATAAAGGAATTTTTTTTTTAAAGGTTATACCTGGTTCGATGAGTATTGCACTTTTTAACAGTATAAAATTTAGAAGGATATTATTGCTGTGTATATTTTCAACACAGCAGAAAATTTGATTAAGGTTAATATAAAATAAGTTATAGACTTTAATTTCGTAGATGTTTGAAGTATTTTAAAATTCGTCGTTAAAAAAGAATGAACAACAGATTCTGTGCTTAAATTTTAGATGAAGTATTACAGTAAAACCAAAAAATTTATTTCAGTTTAAATTATTTTATCTCTCGCCTGTCATAATTGCACAGAAAAATAAGCATAAAAATATTCAAACGTATTAAAAATAAAAGTCGCGAGAATGCATTTATTATTTTGTGTTTATATATATTNTATATATAGGTTGAGCATAAAAGAATACCCCAAATTTGAAGGTTTATATTATCAAAACAAAACAACCTACAAACTTGATTGACCTATCAAATGTATTGTGGAACCGTGAAGTTTGTTTACCATCCATATATAATTGTTCAATGTGACCAATACGAGCGGCCCGAACGACATTTATACGATAATCAAACTCGTTCCACACTCTTGTCAGCATGTCCAGTGTTACAGTTTGGATGGCGTTCGTAATTCTCGTTTTGAGGTCACCAATGTTAGCTGGCAATGGTGGACGAAACACTTGATCCTTTATGTGCCCCCACAGAAAAAAATCGCACGGGATAAGATCCGGGCTTCTTGGGGTCCAGTGATGAAGAGTCTGGTCACCAGCTGCTCCTCGACCAATCCACCATTGCGGCAACGTCTCATTATGGTATCCGCGAACAGCTAAGTGCCAATAGGGTGGCGCACCATCCTGCTGGAAAATGAAGTCCCCCGCCGCCTATTCTAACTGAGGAAACCACTCTGTAAGCATGTCCAAATAAGGGAGCCCATTATCAGCGGGCTTGTGAAAAAAGAAAGGGCCGAAAACAGTGTATTTGGATACAGCGCAAAACACGTTTACTTTGGGGGAAGTGCGCTCGTGTTCGGTGGTTTCATGTGGAGGCTCCTGACCCCATATCCGCACGTTGTGCCGGTTCACCTTACCATTTGTATGGAACGTCGCTCCATCGTTAAAAAACAGCTTAGACATGAAGGCATCGTCTACCTGGTTCTGGGTAAGGAAACATCAGACCGTCACCTTTACATTAACTTGTCGAATGCGAGCCCGCTACCCCCTCACCGCCTCAAACCGAGAGTAACGAACGCCATCCAAACCGTAACACTGAACATGCTGACAAGAGCGTGGAACGAGTTAAATTATTGCGTAGATGTCGTTCGGTCCGCTCATGGTGGTCACATTGAAAATTTATGTATGTATGGTAAACTTCACGGCACCAAGGTTCATTTGATTGGTCAATCAAGGTGGTAGGTTGTTTGGTTTTCATATTATACACCTTCAAAGTTAGGGTATTCTTTTATACACATTCTGTATATATACACAACAACGGTTTTTCGAGTCACTTAAAAAGACAGAACCAGATTAACTGCTTTTGGCCATCGGTATCATTTATGGACTGCAGAACGAAAATGGTGGGTCCTAGGCAGTTGCAAGAAGGGAACCATTTTTGTTTCGTTATTCATACTGTTCAATAAACAAGCATCAAACGTTCATTATTCCCGACGGTAAATAAGTTGCCGGGAATAAGAGGGTGGCCACCCCAGTTATTTTCCTAACGTGGAGAGTCAATTATGTAGGTTTGCTATAAGGTTGAATATCCCGATAACATAAAACAATATTCTGCGAATTGTACTTTCATACCACCTGGTTTCCGATATTTCGCAAACATTCATTCCAAAATATCAATTTTCTGGGACTTATTTTGCCCTTAATATTTAGTTTTGGTACAAAGTGTCTTGTATATTTTCCACTTGATTTTGCATAAAGAATCACCTCACGAAATTTGTCGGTCAAATTCAGCCCCATGATACGATCATATATATATATATATATATTTATCGTGAGATGATTCTTTATGCAAAATCAAGTTGCAAATATATAAGACACTTCGTACCAAAACTAAATATTAAGGGCGAAATAAGTACCCGAAAATTGAGATTTTGGAATGTATACCAGGAAAGGATACCAGGTGAAATGAAAGTACAATTCGCAGAACATTGTTTTATGTTATCGGGATATTCAACCTAAGAGCAAACTCACATTAATAACACTTACCGTTAGGAAAATAACAGGGGTGGCCACCCTTTTATTGCCAGCAACTTCGTTACCGTCGGGAATTATGAACATTTGATGCTTGTTTATTGAACAGTATGACCAACGAAACAAAAATGGTTCCCTTGTTGCAACTGCCGTGGACCCACCATTTTCGTTCTGCAGTCCATCAATGATACCGCTGACCAAAAGCAGTTAATCTGGTCCGCTCTGTCAAGTGACTCGAAAAGCCATTGTTTGGGATATTATTCCGCGCCCTGCTGCACACCATATTCCCTTAACAGCTTATAATTTGGGCAAACCCTATGCCATTGCATTTGTATTTTTTAAAGCAGACTCATTAAACTATAGTGTGCAGTTATGACTTTGTCTTGAACAGGGGCTATGACGACTTCTATAAACATATACAGAAGTTGTCCAAAAACTTTGCAGCTGCAGAATACCTGTTGCTGAATCTACTATCCAGTTCTCTTAGGGTCGCAAAGAGAAGGAAAATGCTTCATAAAGTCCGAAAGGCTAACATGTAACTCTACAGATGACATCAGTAGTTTCGCAACTTCCATATGCCATTTCTCATCCCCGCAGCACAAGAAGAATCTGTCAAGCATCAGTCGTTCTTGTCTATGCTCAAATATAAGAAGGCTTGAGCTACGTCTCCTATTATAATCGCTGTTAAGTTCTCAAACCCGGTAATACTGCCAATATTTTCAGTAGTAGACTGTGATAAGCTTCTAATGCATTTTTAATGATGGCGTATTTATTTTTAATGCGAAGAGGCATCAAAAATCCTCAATTTTATCAGTTCCATATTTTGTTGCTGGACTGCGTGGCGGGACAAGTGCAAGTTATCGTATATGTATTACTCAGAAGTGACAGTCCCTACACAAGCTTTTACAGTGTAGTGCGGCACATCTCACAAAACAGAATATCACTGTTAAATCTTCTACAAAAAAAATAGAATTTCTTCCTTGCATTCTTAAATTTAAAAATAAAAACATTTTCTTTTCTTTATTGGCAAAGGGATTACTCTCCTTCCACCTTCCAGTTGGTGTGTGTTATCAAAGTTTCATAGAATTATGCAACCTCTAAATCACATTTACTAATCCCTGCATTATCCAAATCTGTGAAATTATGTGACTCTGGTCCCTTTTTCTACAATTTTTTTTTGCATTGCAGCCTCGAGTTAAACAAAGAAAGCTTTAATTAAAGCATGTAAATTTCCTTTCTGGTGTATTTTATTTTGGGCACATGTGTAAGAAAGCTCTCGTGGGGATGAGTGTGGCGTAATCATAAGAATTGTCAATAATTTATAATCATACAGAGCCCCATAAATTCCTTTACTTATAAGTTGCACTAAATCGCCTTCAGATGATTTTTTATTTCTCACATTGACCCATCCTCTGCAGATATCACTGGGGGAATAACACGAAATATCTTAGGCAAAGAGATTCCTCCGTAAACATTGATGTCTTCCCCTTGCGCCTGCAGGATCTGAATCGCTTGTTGCATTTGTCAAAAGTTACATTGAATTCTTCCAAAACTTGATGTGAATGGGTTTGATGTCATCGAATTAGTATTATCTGACTACAGTCTCCATATCGAACTTTCACTCTTCTCATAATACCATCCATCACAACTGCTTGTTCGTCCTCTAGGTAGCCACGAAAGAAAATATGGTTTAAAAAGTAGAGAGGAGAGGTCGTGGCCTATGGAAAATTTCACATGTCCCCAGAAACATTCCAAAATATCAAGGATCGCCTTACGATAGTGCCAGTCTGATAGGTGAAAATTGAACAGAGTGTGTAATAGAGATGATCAGAAATGTTATGGGAGTGGCTGATGTCTGAGTAGACGTTGCGTCTGCGGAAGCAATAAAATATTTGTTGTCAATTTATTGTTAAGACCTCTGAATCTCCCGCTAAGGTATTTCAATACTTTCTTCGCAAGTATACACATCCCCGTTGTTCTACATCTAAAATTGTGTCGTATATGATTTTAGTAGCCATTCTGAAATTTCTTAGAGATTATTCTTAAAATTATCGCGATCAACGAGCACATTTTCCATTTTAAACCAATTAATTGAATGGACAATATACGATTATTTTCCCTTTCTCGGTTATTTTTCATTTTCAGTTTGTGTGAAGTGCCAGTTAAAGCCATTTATAAGCTTGGTAGTTTGATAAATAAAACTGAGCCAACATTGTAATATCGACGTGGTTCATTTAGTTGTGTGTATGTGTGTGTGTGTGTGTGTGTGTGTGTGTGTGTGTGTGGAGGGGCAGGTTTAGATGGATTTGATTTTAACAGCGGGATCTTGAGATCGATAAGGGTGAAGGGAAATTGAGTATGGAGCAGCACCGAAATGCAAGGGCAGGAGAAACGAGAGGTCCCCGAGAAAACCCGCCAGCCAGCGGCATCATCCAACGCGATTCCCACATTTACTTGTAGATAAGTGGATATAAACAAGAGGAATAAATAAGACAATATGGCTTACTATAAGACTTTGACTGTTAGAGAGTGATATCAGTAGCATTTTCTTCACAAGCAAGAATTAGCTATCTGAACATCCTCATACTCGTTCATGACTCAGATTACATATAAATACTTCTCGTTACTTTTCTGTCGCACTTGGAGAGCGTATGCCATTAAAATGTGCAATCTCAAAAAGTTTCCACTTTATTTTCTAGAAAAAAAATCTTAAAGTCTTGAAATTCTGGTAGCTACCGATTTTCGGCACCAGACATTGTTATTTGTCGTAAAAAAATATTCTAGTTCTCAATTTTCAACAAACTTAACTATTCTCCTTGCACAGTTTGCAACATGTAGACTTCCAAAAATTCTTCTTCATTCCGCAACAACTCAATACTCCCAATTTAACCCACATATCTACAATTTAGGCTACCACCAAATTAGAAGTTGGTATATGAAAGACTGGCTAATTTTCTTACTTATTCTAAACCTGATTTAACAAGAGTAATTGGTTCTAGTTTTTTCACTACTGTAACAAAGCGAGCGTATTTACTCCTCGCCCACAATACTGTTAACTCACAAAATGCATACATTTAAAGCCATGTTCATATAATTCCTAATTGTCTACATAATTTATTGCGCAATAGTGTTATAAAATTACGGTGGTATATTAGGCAGAAATTGCTGTGGGAAAACTACAATGGGAAGTTGTCAACATAAATCCTCCTTGTTTACAGGTTTTGGTGTAGAAATGGGGGACGGGCAAAGAAAATTGTTCTAATTTTGGATGCAGAATTTCTTGTTAAAATTAATAATGCCAAATTACCGGAAACAGAAAATACGATACCTCGCCTATTGCTGCACTTCTGTGCAATGCATTTGTCCTTCATGTTCGTTGTTTATCACAAGACAGACAAGAATTATTTTCTCAAAGCAGTTTAGGAATCCTTTCAAAGTTCTACACAGGTGTGGGTTCCGAAATTGCAGTTAAAAACAGAATGCGTTTTAAACGTCAAATGAATTTAGAAACTATAATTTCAGGGGTTTTGGTAATTTTCCCCCAGTTGCTTAATGTGTGTATTCTTGTTTGTTTCAGTTCTCTTCTTTAGATTTTGTAAATTCTTGTATGTAAGGCAGAAGAGCCATACTGCAATGGCTGGTATGTTGCTAATGTTTTCTTACACTTTCCTGATAATAAAACACTCATGAATAAAGAAGTAAATAATTTCGGAACTATCGTTGCAGGGGTCATAAATGCCGTTCACGCGGTCGTATTACGCATTATGTTAATTTTATTATGAAACCAAAGTAAGTAGAGAATTACAGTCATGGTCGATTCACGGTAACTTCCAACTACTGTCAGGATATTCCTCCGCCTCATACAGACAAAGCTTAACTAAGTCTAGAAAATTACACCAAAGTGACAACACACGGCATTCGTTCTCACTCACTTTAATAATAATTTGCGAAATAATTATTTCTTACTAGGCAATTCTATCACACCTATCTTCACCTTGTTTTTATCTGTATTAAAAAATGACATTTACATTTATAGTAAAATTATAATTAAAAAATTTAATTTAACCAAAAAAAGGTACTTTTATGTTAATACAAGTATACAAAGTTTGTGATACGGGACATATTTGGGAAACAACGAAACACGTCATACATGGGGTGATTTTTTAAAGATTTTATTCAAAAAAGTGTGAAGAAACCGTGAATATACTTCAGTGTGTAACGCTTTTTGTCTCCATTTGAACTTATCCGATGTAGTCGCTATCTGCGGCTTCTCGTCGAACAAGTCAGCTGCGACTGAAGGCTCAATTCCAATATTAAGTGACAAGGTAGAGCGAGACCCGTCCTCTGCGGTTGAATTACGTCCCTATTCTATCGCGCGGAAACCGCCGTTAGAAATTCACTTCCCAACACAGACCTTACTCCTAATCCTCGTTCTTATCTTGCATTGCAGGTTTCCCCGCGGTTTTATTTAACCAATAACATCTCGAGGTAACAGAATTATTATATAACGTATATAGGTTTCTACTTCAATTGAGTTATATCATCACTTTACAGTAAATGTTTTTTTGTAAATTTTGTTGTGTGATTCTTTGTACATTTACAGAACTTTGTAAAAATATATGAATAAATTTTGCAAACTGTCTTCTGTGTAATGTCAAAAAAACCCGTTATGGGAATACGTCTAGAATTGGTTTGTAATGACCAGGACTCACTTTAAGTAGCGAAATCAACGTTACGAACTGTCATTCTGTAATGATTATTTCACTTAAAACTAGTGAATGTGTTAACCAACGACATGCTATTGTACAATAACCATTGAATTCTGGACCGGAGTCCACGGAGTTAACGTACTTTCGAGACTAAAAACTTCAATGCATTTTATTTTACCTTTCCAGGTAAGGTAAACTAATGAATCACGTTATGTATATTATACCTACACAGATATTTTTGTAACCAACCTAACAGACTGTTTGATAATATTATGGTTTGTAATACCGGTAACTGTCATCCCGACACAAAGTTCCTAAAACAATAGATTATACAATATTAAAACTCAAACGGTGCAAATTTTCAATCCACTTGCAGACAGTCCTTGCGTTTGTGACAGCGGCTCGTTACCTGTTTTCCCGTCACGTAGTTCTGGAACACTCTTGGTGGGCAACTACCCGATAACCTAAGATTCGTCCTGCCGTAAGCCGCTCTGACGGCATAGTTTGTAAGCGGCTCGCTTCCCTAGGTGCGTGCGTTAGTGCCGCCAGCACGGGCCAACTGGCGGCAGCTGATATTAGTGACGGCCCGGCTGTGCACAAACTTGGGCGATCGTCGGCAAACGTACGACTAGTACTGTTCTCGCGCCAGCTCTGAAACCCTGGCAGGCGTGCGGCGTCGGCGCGATAAGCTGGCCGCGGCGCACGACTCTACTACACTAAACCAAAACATGCGCTCGCCCCAGAGAAGCGCTTGTTTCTAATGGCCAACCCGGATTCTCTTGTCCACTGTCCGAACTTCACTCTTCAGATCCACTGGAGAAATCACTACTGTCGTCAAGACAATCACTATGCTGTCAATGACACCTGACACAATACCGTCCTTTCCCCAGTATTCAGTCTCCAGCTTCTGCACATTGACACACTACACTTCCCACTAGGCCTTGGTTACACTATCTATCTCTTTAAGAGTATTCTCTCGTAGTTTCTAAAGAGATAAATCCCGGACACATTTCCTTCGCGCACCACTTGCTTAAGCTTCGCCCAAGCCAGCTCAGTAGCGTTCAGGTCGTACACGTACGAGAAAAGACGGGCCACGGTATGTCCCAAAGATGTCAGATGCGCGTCGAATCTGTACCGCTTTCTCTGTACGTTTAGCCAATTTATAAAGATCCCCTTTCCGCATCGACTCGTGGCAAGTTATTCCATTATTCGTTAACCATGTTAACATATCTGCTTTCTTAGTATTTTAAGGTGATTTGTTTATCTGCATGCCATGATAAGGTGCATTATCTAACACTACCACAGATGATGGAGGGATATTAGGTGCAAGCTTCTCGGTAATCCACTTAATAAAATCAATACTGTTCATTTGGCCGCGAAAGTCACAACTTGCTGCCCCCGGTTTTACAGACAAGGAGAGTATTTTCGACAAATCCGTTAATACTACCTACGTGAACTACTATTTATCTATTTCCTGAATTCACATTAGCTTGTATGCCGAACATTTTCTCATTTTTCCGGCATTTACCCAAAGTAAAATTACTGTCTATCTACGTTTCGTCTATGTATATAATTTGTTTCCTACTGTGTATCTGTGCTGTTTCATTGCAACTAGATAGTTGTGGCGCAGAGATACGATGCGAGGTCTCTCAATCAGTATCTTCCAGCGACTTTGCGTTTTTTCCACTAGAAACGGAATTGTCTTACTATATTTCGTAACGAGGTATGTGACCACGGGATGTGTATTTTTTCCTTCATCGCAGGCAGCAATTTGACAATGGTGGGGGCACGTTTTCAATTAACGTAAAACTCCTGAGTCGTCCGCAGAATTACGCATTTATCAAAGTGATCGACATTCACGACAGTGTGTTCCGGGCTATATTTCCGTCGTTTACTCGGCGTGGACAAGCTACCACCCTCACCGCTGTTATCCAGTTCTTTTTGTTCCTTCCGTATATTTTTAATGAACGTCTCTGACACTGCAGCGTAGTGTGCACCTGTTGCTGTCGCCTGGTTTACTGTGGATGGGCAAAGTTCTTGTTTAGCCTCTTCATCACACTTTGGAACTATATCACTTACGATTATACGAACCTCAGAATTCACGACGGCGTTTAGCTCCCGGACCAACATAGCATTCCCAGCGGCATGGCACAAGGCACGTCGGGTCTAAATGCGTTACTGCAGATAGTAGATGCGTCACTAGGCTTCATACTCCCCACGACTACTCACCGCCCTGCCTATACCACGCGTCTTCAGAGGTGGCGCGCGAAACGGCGACTAATGTTTTTCGCACGGCACAGACTGCGGCAGGCGGCGCGCGCATCTAAGTCTCTCCTCGCCGGCCGCATCACCCTCCCCGAAAATTCGCACGTCAGCAATTGTGGCGCTTACAGTACAGTATATAGTGGCACTTCGGGTCGAGGTTGTCTCGGAACTATATGTGGCCGACCAGTCTGCCCTCCTCCTGAGTTTTGTTTCATCACGTGACCTGTGTGTCGTGGTGCCATCATCGTCAGCTACGTCACCAGCGAATTACAATTCTATTGGCAAGATTGCACCAAGAGGTTCCAGCATGCTCTTCCACACCTGAGACGAGAATGGCGGTTCAGGACTCGCATTATGTTACCCTGGGCAGCAGTGAGACCAGCGAACATTAAACTTTAATGAGGTTTATTCTCGAGGAGAACTGTATGGAAATGTCGGGAACTGTACGTAAACTGTTGAAGAAATGTAGGAATTTCCAAAGTAAATTATTCTTCTGTGCCAGATAATTGTCAAAGTCTAGTAGTAATTTGAATTGTAAAATTTAACATTGAGTTTGGACTGTAAAATGGCATTTATAATTTTTTTGTAAACTTCTCAGTATTGATATTGTGTAGTCAGTTGACGGTGTTTCTTGCAGATTTATATTTTTTGTTTATATTTAAATAAAAAGGAAGATATATTCTTCTAAAGTGGAAGGAATATAATATTCAAGGAAATTAATGTAACTAAAGAAGAAATAAAAACGTATTATTAAATAACGTTTTACAATTGAAATCTTTTTAATGGGCGGCGTTAGGAACAAAAAATTGTGTATAATATCAAAGTCGGAAAATATTTTTCCTTATTTGAGTCGAATCAACCCCGACACGTTACAAGTTTGCTGTGATTAGTGTCTAAGTGTCTCTTATTGCCATAACTTGTATTATCACGGAGACGAAGTCTTGGTTGGTGAATGCAGCAAATAATGGGGTTGTTCTCTGTGTACTCCGGTTGGATATCTAGAGAATAGTTGACCGCTGTTGCACGCTGAAACGCAAAAATCCGGTTTCGAGTCTTGATGTTGCCTAATTTCTTTCCTTTTCCTTTCTTATATGTATATTGACACCTGCCAAAGCTGAGGTTTGGACGTAGGTGTTGTAATCTGTTCTGTGGCGTGAGGCACCAACACTTAANCGAGCGTTACACTTTTTCATAAGTGACTCCCAGCCGCAACCTAATTTAAGACGTTGTCACGTCAAAACGTATTATTAAATAACGTTTTACAATTGAAATCTTTTTAATGGGCGGCGTTAGGAACAAAAAATTGTGTATAATATCAAAGTCGGAAAATATTTTTCCTTATTTGAGTCGAATCAACCCCGACACGTTACAAGTTTGCTGTGATTAGTGTCTAAGTGTCTCTTATTGCCATAACTTGTATTATCACGGAGACGAAGTCTTGGTTGGTGAATGCAGCAAATAATGGGGTTGTTCTCTGTGTACTCCGGTTGGATATCTAGAGAATAGTTGACCGCTGTTGCACGCTGAAACGCAAAAATCCGGTTTCGAGTCTTGATGTTGCCTAATTTCTTTCCTTTTCCTTTCTTATATGTATATTGACACCTGCCAAAGCTGAGGTTTGGACGTAGGTGTTGTAATCTGTTCTGTGGCGTGAGGCACCAACACTTAATACTAGTCCTCAGTGATCGGGCGTAGGAATGCTTCGACACTGTTGNCTTGGGTCCAGCGTCTGCTGTTTTGTTCTGGTTTACCAGTTTCAGCACTCCGTTCTGTCCGTGCGGAAATAATTGAATGGGGCCTCTCGTTGCGTTCGTCCAAACGCTCTCTCGGTTTTTATTGTGGTCGAAAGCCTGGGACAAAGCACAGCCTGGCGAGGTCATAAATACGTCTCGCCATTCCTGCCTGCTCGCGGAGTCAGGCGTCTGCCCTTCTATTCTAGCTGGGGGTTTGTTGTTTGTTCGGCGTTGTGGGAATACTTCGGGATCTCCCCTGGCCGCTGCCCTCGTGTTCTTCCCGCTGTCACCTGATTCCACAATGTGACGCTATTCTCCCGCATGTCCACCTTCCCATGCAAATGGTCGCCTTGTAGGGCCGATCTGGCGCCGTTCCCTTCGTCACGGCTGCCAGGCCCTAAATCCTGATTGATGTCGTTCGCCTGCGAGCTTCGTTAGAGCGTGGTACGGACGAATAAAATATAGGGACGCCGCAGGCGTCAATATATATTACAACGTTCACAAGAAAACTAGTCGTAGCGGTACAAAAACATTTTGACAACTGGCTGCCAAAAAAATATATACCTATTTTGTAAAAGTACTGGTGGTATATTGTACATGTTACCCAGTACTACTCAGTAACTTATGCCGTTATTTCAGATTGTTATACTAGTGGGCGAAAATTAAATCCCGCGGTTTTTCGGCATACAGTCAATTAAGTGTAGAGCTGAAATTATAAATAAAGTACATATTTTGGCCGTGACTTATTATGCTTATGCGATTGACACATCTATGGAGCTGCGGCATAGAGCAGTATTTGGAAATGAGAGTACCTAATAAAGTCTGGTACTTGCCTGGAATAGTAAAACTTGTGTCTTTGGGTTCCTTCCCCGGTGAAATTTCGAAAATATAAAGTTAACATTGACATCAAAACTGGGAAATGTTAACAAGACATACTGACCCAATGGTAGAGTCTAGGTTGAAGACGTAAACATGAGTTATGTAATTACTTACATTCCTCCAATATTTCACCCCCTATCTGGTCAAATGTAATGTTATGGAAACTATCACTGTCACAGGAGATATAAAATTAATAGCTGCAATACCGGTTTCCAGCAAAAAATGTGTCAAGGTGTTTTAATTTTAAGGGAAGCACTTAATTACCTGTGTATTTTATGCTCGATTAAGTTAGTCACATGCGTAGCTGGGGCGACTATATAGCAATGGGATGTTTATTTTATATTTTCATAATACAAGTAGCTAAAGTCCTGTTTAAAATCAGCCTCAGCCAACATGATCGTTCGAGGAACAAAGGAAAATTCATAATTTCCATTTTCCGGTATCTTAAAACACTTGTTGTTGATCTTCAGCACAGTTAAATTGTGGAGATCTTAGCCACACTTAAATAATTTAAAGTGTACATGCAATGAAAATTTATTCTTCCGAATCTTTTAACGACAGTTTAGACGAAAGTAAAATAAGGTTTCTGCTTGCTGAACAACAGGGCAGCGATATTTTACTCATATTATACTCAGACCATTAACGAAAACACCGAACAATCATCCATTTTACATAGAAAGCAACTTCTTTAAAGGGTAACCACATTTATACGACCGAAAATAAAAAGATATTTGGCATGCTAATAAAAACGAAAATTCATGAAATGATCATTTAAACCATAATTAACACGAAGCGCGTGCGTACTGAGAATTGTTTACCTAATATTTACTTTTCTACGGTATATTGCTGAATGGATACACTTCGATTTGGCCTAATGGAAGAATATAAAAAAGTCTGTTTCGCCCGCGTCCATTTTTTACCACTTCGTTTATAAATTTAATGTTTGTCTGAACATACGCAATTAACAAGTTCTCTTATTCCCTCATTTTTCTGTCGCGAAAATTTAACCTCATGAGAACTTCATCCCGTCAAGACGCTAAGATCAGGTTCGTCCGCGATTGTTTGAATGATAATACGTGCATGACAATCGTGAAGCAAATGTGTGTTCATACACGTGCATGTTATGCGCTCGTTCAACACGTACTCGTTTTTCATCGTGAACCATACTTTAGAAGCGCAGCCATACAGCCATATGAATTAGTCGTACCGCTATATTTTGAATAAAGGCGAGTGTCGTCAATATACAAGGTTGGTGACTTCTCTACGCATTTGACTGTTTCGTTAGCGAATGTAGGAACGGTATCATGTGTGTATGGGAAAATAGTTTCCCATTCGCACTTTCTCACCATTCGTATACACTGATATGGTAATTTGACGAATAATTACTAAGAGTGGTATTCTGGCTGCTTCCGGCTACCGTGTGATGATAAAAAACGTGCAATGTTATAAAAACAAGGATTTTGATGGAATAACAACTAAATGTCAACTTTCAATTTCTGAATTTTATACATACGTATACAATGGAATTATGTTGTTATTTTTTGATATCCGAATCTTGTAACTCAAAAGAGTTGTCTTCAATTTGTTTTAATGTTGTTGCATTTGAGTACATTATTAAAAAAAATTGTATAACTAATAGTAATTTATAAAATATCTAAAAAAAATCTTAGCTATTAGCAGTTTTCAGCCAGTGTTACGATTCTATTTATTAAACCTTAACTCATTTTTATAATATGTAAAATATTATTTAGACTGCCTACATGAGACTACTGTCAAGGATACCAAATATTGTGTTAATTAGTACAAGACATTTTACTTCCAGTGAAAAAGATTCGGATCTTTTAGAGGTAAATGTTTAAGGAATCTGTTCAGTTTGGCTACAATAAAAACTGGAACTACGTTTGGGCAAGAGCCGTAGTTATTTTAACACTTCGGTACACTATAAACTACCCAGGTTAAAATATAATTCCAGCAATATTCACAATTAGCAGTTAGGGACAGAGCTAGTATGCTACGATACCTAACTACTGTGAATAAAATACCTTCTTTATTTCAGGAATTTCTTATGTTCGCATTAATTCTACAGAATTTTTCAGAACGTTTTGAATGAAGTATCTGTGCACCTTGTTATTGTATGTTACTGATGAAGTTTGGGCTTACCACTTACCACTTAAATTATCAATTCTAAGGTATTTGTTAATGCAAAGGTGCCATTCTGAGTTATTTACACGTACGCAACACATGTTTCAAATAACATGTTGTAATGCAAACCACAGTATATATGGACTACTGCAAACAAAAAATTCTAGTAAAAACCGTGTTTGGAAAAGTCATATTATATTTCTTAATTATGTTGAAGTAAGGCAAAACAACGCAGGGAGTCCGCGGCTATACGTATCTGCGTTCACGTCAAATAACATATTACGAAGGCGAACGGAACTGGCACGTCATGCTGAGAGCGCCTGCAAATACGCCACCACAAACTCGAGATACGAGCTTGTTATAAAACGCGTCTCAAACTACGCTGGAGATCCAAAGAAACTGGTATAGGCGTGCGTATGCAAATAACAGAGGTATGAAACAAATCAGAGTAACGCGATGCGGTCGGCAGCGCCTATATAAGACAAAGAGCGTCTGGCGAAGTTGCTAGATCGGTTACTGCTGCTACAATGCCAGGTTATCAAGATTTAAGTGAGTTTGAACGTGGTGTTATAGTCGGCGCACAAGAGATGGGACATAGCATCTCAAAGGTAGCGATAAAATTTGGATTTTCACTTACGACTATTTCACGAGTGTACCGTGAATAACGGGAATCCGGTAAAACATCACATCTTCGACATCGCTGCGGCCGGAAAAAGATCGTAAAAGAACGGAACAAACGACGACTGACGAGAATCATTATACGTGACAGACGTGCAACCCTTTCTGAAATTGAAGCATATTTCAATGCTGGGGCATCAACAGGTGCCAGCGAGCGAACCATTAAACCGATCATCATTGATATGGGCTTTCGGAGCCGAAGGCCCACTCGTGTACCGTTGTTGACTGTACGACATAAAACTTTACGCCTCGCCTGGGCCCGCCTACAAGGCCATTGGACTGTTGATGACTGGAAACACGTTGCCTGGTCTAACGAGTCTCGTTTCCAATTGTATCAGGCGGATGGACGTGGACAGGTATGGAGATATCCTCATGAATCCATGGACCCTACAGTCAACAGGGGACTGTTCAAGCTGGCGGAGGCTCTGTCATGATATGGGGCGTGTGCAGTTGGCGTGAAATGGGACCTCTGATATGTGTAGATACGACTCCGACAGGTGACAGATACGTAAGCATCCTGTCCGATCACCTGCACCCATTCATGTCCATTGTGCATTCTGACGGACGTGGACAATTCCAGCAGGACAATACGACACCCCACAAGTTGAGAATTGTTACCTAGTGGTTCCAGGAACACTCCTCGGACTTTAGACACTTCCATTGGCCACCTAAATCACCAGCCATGAACATTATTGAGAATATCTGGGATGCCTTCCAACGTGCTGTTCAGAAGAGATCTCCACCGCCTCGTACTCCTATGGATTTGTGGACTGCCCTGCAGGTCTCATGGTGTGAATTGCCTCCTGCATACCTTCAGACATTAGTCGAGTCCATGCCACGTCATCTTGCGGCACTTCTGNGAATTGCCTCCTGCATACCTTCAGACATTAGTCGAGTCCATGCCACGTCATCTTGCGGCACTTCTGCGTGCTCGCGTGGGCCCTACACGATATTAGACAGGCATACCAGTTTTTTTTGGCTCTTCAGTGTACATGAACAATGGTGTAATAGCAACTAAGTCGTAAAGGCTGCTAAAAGTGTGTGCATTTTAATTCCCGTGTGGCGCGCCAATCCCGTTCGCCTTTTTGGTATGTAACCTGTTGCGCATACAGGCATGTATATCTGCGAGTTCCCTGCTTAACTTTAACTTAAATGCAATAATATATATTATCTTTTCAAAAATTGTGTTTCTATGATTTTATTAAGATTAATAAACAAAATATATTAAAATGGTGTGATGAGTAACCTTCATATTTCAACAGCAACTTAAATGTAAACCACAATGCTGAATATTTCTTAATATAATTGTATAAAATATTAATAAGGTAAACATATCTTGTTGAATAGTTACAAATAAAATAAATGTGGGTGCTGATAATCACTTAACATATATAATAAAACCCTTCCAGAGGTTAAATTAGCTAAATTGCCTAACAAATTGGTTTAACGTGGTGAAAAATAGAGCACTGTAAAGTTTAACACTCAGGTAAGCGTCGGTTTCCTTGATTTTAGAGCCAGCATTTTCAAAACTCCCGCTCACGGGGTAAAGTAATGTGGTATCGTAAATCTCTGCCGTGGAAGAGGGTAAGAGGAATGCCTTCGCCGTTAATATCTCTCATCTTTACGCCAGCGCTCCGTGCAACGATTCAAAGGAAGAAAGTTGGAACCGTTGCCCGTCGTTCACGTTCGGTAAAGGCACGGGAATATGGTGAACAGTGAAGAGGAAGGTAAAGTAACTGCCAGTGAATAATGCTGCACGGCTATCTCGCATAAAGTTTACATATAGCTTGCAGATAAAGAAACATTTATAAATAAATTACTTTCCAACGGAACGAAAGGCGAGTTTGCTTTTTTCTTCACTGAGTCACTGCAGTGGAGGCTGTTGAGGTCTGTACGGAATATTCGGGGTGAGAAATACATGGAGGCATACGAACTGCATGTGNACTGCAGTGGAGGCTGTTGAGGTCTGTACGGAATATTCGGGGTGAGAAATACATGGAGGCATACGAACTGCATGTGATAGTAATGCCGTAAATAACATGAATCGCCACTCTTCTATGAATCCCTGAAAAAGTAGTGATTTGTTATTTAAATAACATCCACTGTTGCCATAAAAGTGCATGTCTTGGAATATATGTAAATAAATGCGAGAGAAATAAAAGTTGGTGGAATTAGATTGACCTTCCGTGCGAATCTAAATGTATTCTCGACATAAAAGCTTCCAATCACAATTAATTTGTAGCACGACGGNACTGCAGTGGAGGCTGTTGAGGTCTGTACGGAATATTCGGGGTGAGAAATACATGGAGGCATACGAACTGCATGTGTTAGTAATGCCGTAAATAACATGAATCGCCACTCTTCTATGAATCCCTGAAAAAGTAGTGATTTGTTATTTAAATAACATCCACTGTTGCCATAAAAGTGCATGTCTTGGAATATATGTAAATAAATGCGAGAGAAATAAAAGTTGGTGGAATTACATTGACCTTCCGTGCGAATCTAAATGTATTCTCGACATAAAAGCTTCCAATCACAATTAATTTGTAGCACGACGGNGATTGACCTTCCGTGCGAATCTAAATGTATTCTCGACATAAAAGCTTCCAATCACAATTAATTTGTAGCACGACGGTAAGAGGGGGTTGGACGACGTATGCTGTTGGGATTATCGTGGATACGTGATACGCTTACGAAACGGTAGCTAGGATTTTATTCTCTTATTTATTTTTTATTTCTTAGGGGAAAGGTATTGCAACTGCGCTCTCCATTTTAATTACAAAGTGCGTCACGCCCTTCTCATCTTACGAGATTACCCACATTGAATTTTAAATGTGTCTTTTGGCCCTATCAAGAGAATGCAACTATTCCGTTTTGCAACTCAATATTACTGAGCAATCGCAAAATTGAGTTGCTCTCTACATTCATTACATGCGATCCGCATTTCAAAACGGTATTCCGCTACATAATTATGTGTAGCTTATTAGCTAACTTCAACAACATGTTAACAAAGTGTTGTACACTGCAGCTTGAATTATATTAATTCTTATAATCATGGCTTATTATACTTCCCTATAAATATAAAAGCAAATTATTTGAGACTGCAAATTTCCACAGTTACGGCATAACATTTATTTTCATTCTTAAATTTACATGGTAAAGGACGTAAACGACACATCGGCCTGTCCGATCCAACCACCGAAGCCATAACCATTCGAATTGTATCGTCTTACATGCTTTAAAATAAATGAAGAATAAATACAAGGAACCCACATTTAGAGGTCATACAGAAATTCCCACGTCAATGGACACGAGAAATGCCACGCATCGTAACACTGATTTAGAAAGCTGAACCATTGCTACTTTGTGTATTGCACCACTAGACGAGTTAATTAAGTTGACAAACAGATCACTGGGAAAGAGTTTCCTGTAATCATTTCACACACCACACACAACTAAAACCAGACTGTCCTTAAATCATTCAAAGTGCTCTTTAGAAAGGAGTCAAACATATAACGTCTCACATATTTTCGTGTATTTATACTTTGTGAGTTCTTCTCATGCTATACAAAACAATAGGCAGTTCACGATTATTTAAGCACTTTTTAAATCAACCTTTGAAAAATATATAATTTCTCCTACCTGCATATATTGTAAAAGGAACACTGAAAGTTACGTGCCCAGTAAAGTTGGTAACGGAGTTAAAGGAAGTAGTTCCGTGTATCAAATTATTAAAATTAAAAGACTTAAGTAACCACGTAAGATGACTGAAACTATCAATTTTGTTTTCTGCCTTTTTAATGCATGTGTAAACTAAGAATTACCAAATTTGTAAATTATTTACTTTTCTAATAATTTCACATTTTAACCTGACCGACGCTGAAATAAGCAATCAGGCTCATAGCAATGCTAATTTTCCATATGGTGAAAGCATACACAGTGTGAATACAAGTAGATCTTAAGCAGGGATTTCAAAAGTGCTCAATTTACCGTGAACCGCCTGTAATTTATCAGCTTNTAAGCAGGGATTTCAAAAGTGCTCAATTTACCGTGAACCGCCTGTAATTTATCAGCTTGTTGATCTAAACAAATTGAACAACAGTAGTTCGGTGTTTCACCCATCGAGTGAGGAGCCTTCGAAAATTGGTCGTAGATGCCCTCCTCCGTGAAAGTGCACACGCAGCGAGACCCTCGGATGGAGCGGCGATGAGTTGCAAAGGCAAGGTGGGGATATGGGAGCACCCAGAGACAACCCGGCAGTAAACAGCAACGTCTATCACATTGCGTGCATGTCGAAGTCAAGGTGTGACGCTACCGGGAATCGAATCAGGATCACCAAGCTCAATTAACCGAATCTCACTCCTCGCCACGAAAAAGTGCGACTTCGCAACTGCTATTGACTTTGAAGTTTAATGGCAGTGGTATTGAAAGATTCCTATAACTATTTAAGTGGACAGTATGCATTGCGAAAAAAGGTTGAAGAACAGACAAAAAATAATTTTTTTGTTTGTTTATTATTGCTGTTGTTTATAACTTTTGTGGTATAGTTTGTTGCCTTTCGCTAGTTAGTTCATATTTTATTGACTGCTAGGTTCTTCTTTGGTTTATATATTTGGCGTTCATTTCCAGACATTTGTTTAGAATTTTGGTTTCCTCATGTTGCTTTTCAGATTATTTTCGGTAGTAGATGCATTCCGTTTAAATATTTATAAGTAACTGCTTTCGCCGGTCGTAGGTTACTGTAATCAGCGCCGACCAGCTTGTGAAGGCTGGCACATTCTAGAACGCTTCATGCCGATCTCCCGTGGCGCAGTCCGCGGGTGAGCCGCCGGTCTGGGGTGCGGGAGGCTCTGGGTTCGAATCCTAGGTAAGGCATGGGTGTTAGTTTAAGTTAGGTCAAAAATTAGTTCATAAGCCGTTCCCTGTTAAATCTTCAGTCATAACACCCGGGGGACGGTAATAATCCCTTTCCAATCCGGTCGAATCGAACGATTTACCAAACTACCGGCTCTCAGCTGGAGGACACGCTGTTTAAAAAAAAAAAGCCAAAGGCAAACAAATATCCACACTCTTTCACTTAGACCCAATAATATCCGAATACCAGATTACCAAGCTATGAGGTTCCCAAACAGGAGCCAAGATTTTTTTTTAAAAATCAAAGCATTTTCAGTAGAATAAAGTAGAGAGATATATGTCACGAAAATATAAAACTAAACAGTAGAGAGACGATCATAAAAAAATTCTGTGGATTAACCGGGGGAGTTTTTACATAATATTTACCTGAAACATAAAATAAAAGAGCCAGGCTTCATATTTAAGTTATAGTTCAGTAAGTTCCACCATATCTCTATTCCAAGGGCTGATTTTGTTATGTGGATTGCGGCAGACCGCCCTCTGTACAGTCTTCTCAGACTAGCTTCATGACGACGAACTCCGCGTAACGTGCCACCCTCCATACATCGTCAGGACATGGTGCAATCGTGGCCTGGTTGTTAGTGTGGTCGAAGTGTTTGGGCAATAGCATCCCGATTACTGCAATCCGCTGCACGCTGGCCTAGTTGCACTCGTGCGTGTGATGACGCATTCCACAGACTGCCGAACTAAGGCCTGCCTTAGCCAACATAACAACCTGTAATACACGAGTGGGAATCTGGAACATTTCGAAACAGCGACTCTTCCATAACATATAGGCGACGATATTAAATGTGACTAATTTGACGCCATACAAAGATAAGTTTTATTATTTTAATATATGTATATCTAGAGTTACAAAATGAATACCACAAATAATGCTGTTTTTCTATTTCTTATTTGCTGTTTTAATATTTATATAAGTTTTATAATGTGCACAGATTCTAACACTGAAGACTGCAAGGAAGATATAAAAGTATAAGTATTAGAAGTAAGTTGATGGATGGCACTGTTGTTAGAAATGACCGTTGAAAAGTACTAAAAGCAAATTTGTATAAACGAATTCTAAGTGAAACTAAATGTAAAGGAAGCGTGGGCTTTAAGAAGTGCACTACACGATAACGGTATCAGATAGGATTCAACCTTAAACTTCATTTTATGCTAAACTTGTGAGGAGCCAAGCCTAAAAGGCGCAGAAGAAAGAGGGAAGCCTAATGAAGCAGCAAAAGCTTGTTACTGTAATACGGATGGAAATCACAAGGAGAAAACAACATCCTGCTCCACTTTTCCTACGTCTACCGAGCCCCAAGGCCGAGCGCAACCTGTCCGGGTCATATCTAAGCAGAACATAAGCAAATTAAGTTTTGAAAATATGAATGCAAGCAGGTTTACAGGTGAGCAAAATAATGAACAACCAATCGCATTTTCTATGGCAGAAAAAAAAACTCGCTACCGTCGAATTTCAGCCTTTATTATTGATTAAATTACATGTACTATATTTCAATATCTATAAAAAAAATTTTTTATTGTTTTTAAAATGCTTTTTCAAAACAAGACGTCATGAGTACAACAGAGTGCCAAGGCCGTCTAGGTGTTAGTTTTTTTTAATGTGCTTGCAGTACCGCCGTTGTTGTGACCTGTAAACGAGAGTCACGAACGCCATCCAAACCGTAACACCGGACATGCTGACAAGGGCGTGGAACGAGTTTGATTATAGCGTTGATGTCGTTCGGGCAGCTCATGGTGGTCACATTGAACACTTATGAATGTATGGCAAACAAACTTCACGGTTCCATGGTATATTTGATTGGTCAATCAAGGTTGTAAGTTGTTTGGTTTTGATACTATAGACCTTCAAATTTGGGATAGTCTTGTATACTCAACCTCTATAATATTTGGGATGTTTGAATGACAAGTGTGCGATAATCCAAGACGCACATATCTTGTAACGAAAAGCGCACCACCGCGGTAATCTCTTTGCAGCACATGCTCCTGACCTTTAGAAAATTAAAATTCTATATTTATTCGAAAAATTTTGTAGTGGTTTACTGCCGTAATTTCTCTCAGCATGACTCGGGGTGCGTAGAACATTCCCGGAGACCAGCGAATATAAAAGTGCGATAGGCCGCCAAGCTGAGAGTTGATGAGTGGAGTGGAGTGGAGAGTACATGAGTGTCGGGAATTTAAGTGAACGTGCGACGTTAAGCGAGACACGACGGGCCAGGAGAGAACCGAATTGCGCGGGAGGAAAGGAAGGGCGTTAATAAGATTTGAAATAGATGCTAAATATTGCGCTCACCGAGAAATAAAAGCTGTGCGAGTAAATAAAAAATCAAATTTTCTTCTTTTATTTTTATGAAGAACGGCATCCCTCATGAACTTGGATACGCCCCTCAGGCATCCGTGTAACACTGGTGTCAGAAGTGGGTTAGAGGCATTTGATAGTAAATAAATATGCAAGTGATAAATAGCATTCAAAAAATTTATGAATTGTGGTTGCTGTAGACGAAAATATTTAAGACTCTTCTGTACAAACGTCGCAGTGAATGTTAACTAGAAAAATGTATGCAGAACTGGAAGCACTGCGAGCCTTATTTGAGTGATTAAGTAACCAAGTAAGCGCAAGAGGGTATGTGCCTGAGGGAAAATTAAGATAAGTGAAATTAATAGTGTGAACGAAGCAGTAAATAACAAAATTAGTAGCGTGAAATAAAGTCTAAATGAAATTGTAAATACCCTAATAAGTAGTGAGAAAAAAAGTGAAAATGGAATTGTTATTAGCATAAACGAGAACGTAAATAGCGAGATAACTAATGTAAGTGAATTAGAAGAAACTATAATAGACTTAGTAAACTAGTATGTATACAAAAAAATGGAAGACATTAGTGAGTTAATGAACACAATTATTGACTGTGAGGACAATCAAATAGACTGTGTCAGTGAAAGGATGGACAGTGTCGAGAATGAAATAAAACAGATGATCAGTGCGGTAGAGAAGCAGTTGGAGGAATTCCTTCAGCAACGAAGTTCCACCATCGTCAAATCGGCAGCTGAGAAGTGGGGAAGCTGTGCAAGTCGTAACCAATACAGCAACCTCGGAGGACAGCCAGCAGCTTTGGGCATTAATATTGCGGAGCCAGGAGTGGGGGAGGAGTTATCAATTTTGCCCACCCCTTACGATGGCCAGACTTCATGGTGGGAGTACCAACACTAGTTTAAAATAGTCGCCAACTTTAATAATTAACTGTTTGGCTGGTCAGCTAAACAATTGACTTACTACCTCGCGGTTGTACTGAGAGGTCCCACACTGAGCATACTGCAATCTCTGCCAGAACGACATCGACTAGTGTACCCGACACTGGTGTCGGCCTCGTAGCTACGTTTCGGCGACCTGTACCTGCGACATGCCCACCATACACAGATGCGAAGTGGCATCCAGCGACCAGGGACGCCACTGCAGGAGCTATGGCAAGACATCGTGCGGCTGTCCCAACTATCTCTGGAAGGGTGCTCCGAGAAGGCGCGCGACATTCTCACAGTTTGCTTCCTCATCAATGCAATCACCGACACAGAATACGGCAAACAGTACGCCTGGATGCACCCCAAACCATGTAGGACGCCCAGCCCGAGCACTGGAGGTGGAGTCAAAAAGACAGAGATCCGAACCCCAATGCCCAATACATGCAGTGACGCTGGACAAAGACGAAGACAGAATAACGAAGATGCTGAAGGAGTTGCAGTAGGCACTGAGGGACATCGCTTCCAGGGTTCATGCTACAGAGCATCACCGCCCCCCACACAAACGGAGGAAGTGTTGGTGATATGGATATCTGCGGAATTTAGAGCCTATTGCCTATAACAGCAGCCGCAGAAACAGAAGTACAGCGGTAAAAGAGGCAGCAAAGTGAAGAACAAATGGCTTCGATGAGCACATGCTGGTACTTGCGTGGAGAAATATGTGAACTTCGTGCATTTGCCCAACAGCTGAGAAACTGATCCGACGAACTGACGCTGCAAGCTGCACACCTCACAAAGCAGTTGGAAAATGTACACGATGACCTACGAGTGCTGTTAACACACACTGCGCACACTGTACCACATAGCAGTTAAAGGAGCTCATGGCATGGAGCGAGTGATGTGATGGCTCCTCTCAGTAGTGGCTCTGAGGATAGTTGTCCTATGGAGGAAGTGCCACTTGNCAAGGAACCAGTTTCATGAGCTCGAGAATGGGAATGAGACAGTTTACAGGTGCTACCAGCACTTCAGTTTATATCGGATGAGGATCCAGCCACAACCTGCAGCATCCACCATAAGTGCCAGCACTTTTCAGATTGGTAGACATGGTCTTAAGGAAAACACAAAGGGAAATTCTGTAGTTGCTGCATCTTTTCAAATTGGTAATGAAGTGATTATTCCTTCTGTAAGGCACAAAGTGACAGGAACAAGACTAGGTATCAGAGGAGAATATTGGTCAAGGTACTTCAAAAAGGACAACTAGTAAGGCTGTACAACCCGCAGAGACGAAAAGGGTACTCGAATATACAGAAATATTGGGAAGGCTACTAAAGGATTCAGAAGAATATCAGTGATGTGGTCTTTCGGATTAGTCGTCAAGGCTCTTGGGCGGAGCTGAAGGTTGTAACGTCGACCGACTGGCACTCTATTAAGGTCCTGATTTTGCAGAGTCTTTTCGGAACGAATATACTTGACATTGACCCATCCCACACGAGCGAGCGTAAGAGAAGAACAGAGTTGTTATATGATATCGGTTGGCGAGTCACAAGGGATGTTTGAATGACAGGCGAGCGATAATCCAAAATGGGCAAATCTTGTTACGAAAAGCGTACCGCCACGATAATCTCTTTGAGGCACTTGCTCCTGACCTTCAGTAGATTGGATCTCTTAATTTATCTAAAGAATTTTCTAGTTGTTTACTGCCCTATTTTCTTTCAGCATGACTCGGGGTGTTTAGAACATTCTAGTTCAAGACCAGCGAGTATAAAAGTACGACGGGCCTCTGAGTCTAGAGTTGACGAGTGGAGTGTAGTGGACAGTTTATAAGCGTCGGAAGTCTGGGCGATCGTGCAACTTTTACCGTGAGACTACAGGCAATGAGAGAAACTAGTAGAGCAGGAAGTGACCAGCGGGAGGAAAGTCTGCTACTGCGAGCATTAGAGTACTGAAGAGTACGACTGGAAGGCTGGACTATTGGGCTAGATGTGAGTGAAATACATTACAATCGATCGCAATATACAGACTGTACGTGTGCTAATGATGAGTGTGGGTTAAATGACTATAACCATACAGAAATATTAAGAAAGGCATTATTAAGAATATAAATAGACATAAAACATTGTGCTCACTGAGAAATAGAAAGTGTAATAGTGAAGATATATAGATTTATTGCTGTAAATAACAGCTGTCTATGTAAATTATAATTATATTTTGTTATTTTATTTTTATTAAGACCTCCATCCCTCACTAACTAGGATACGCCCCTCAAGCACCCATGTAACAATACAGTACATGAGTCGCCAGGTGACAAAAGTTTTTTGTGAAAATAAATATTGCTACCCGCATGTTTCCCTTGACCACACCCGCGTGAGAGAGAGGAAGAGAAGGACAGAGTAGTATTATGATAGCACGTGGCGAGAATGAATTAATGTTAAAAGGTCAGGTGAGTAATAATCCCATAAGCCCATTTCTTTTTTCAAGACGTCCACCACCCATTCTTACGCGAGCGGTCGTGGTAAGCCTTTTGCAGCTTGCACGCTTCTGACCAGCACATATAATTTTGGCCTCTATCTGGTGAATTTTATGGTTTTGGTCGTCCTTGCCCATCTAAGCGTAACTCGGTGTGCGAGAAATGTTCCAGATCTTGGCTGCAGATACTATATAAACACGTCACGCATCCGAGCAGGGAGTTGATGAAAGTAGGCAGTTTTGGCGATTGTGCGACGTTAAGAAAATATGTGACTACGAGCATCAGTGCATTGAAGAGTGTGATTGGCAAGCTGGACTATTGGACATTATGCGTGAGTGAAAGGTATTTCAAATGATGGCAACAGTCAGACTGAACATGTATTGATTAGTGTGAGTTAATTGACTGTAACCAGAGTCATAGAGGACTTTAATTTGAATTCAGATATACATTAAATGCTACGCTTATTCAAAAATAAAAAGAGTAATAGTTGAGATACTTGCTGTAAATAATAGATGCGTGAATACATTAAAATCTAATGTAGTTCTTTTATTTGTATAAGGCCACCTTCCCTCACGTACTCAGATACGCCCCTCTGGTGTCTTGCAACAATATAATTATTTTACGTTAACACTTAGTAAACTTTCTGTAGAAGTAAAACTGACTGGGTACCATTACCAGTAATGTTTAAAACTGCATGTTTAACAAGACATTAAAATATATTCCATAACTGATTGGCAACATAACTGAGCCAAATTAATGAGTGTATACATTAAAGTACATGCAATTTCAGATGGCAGTAAATAAAAAAATTGTTCAATTAACCGCGGATAAGAGACATTTCTACAAATGTTAGGTGCAACCAATTTGCTACCTGTTTGGACCTTGCTGCGAGAACGATCAGCAGTATGACTTGGTAATAAGGTAGCATCCAGCCTTACATCAGAGACGAGAGTAATTCAGTGGGCCAGGGTTTAGCGATATGGTTTCACGACACTTCTGTCCGAGTTCGACCGCGATCAGCTGTTGCCGGAAACGGATTTGGGAAACTCGGTGGACGGTTCTAAGAACATACGGGCTCCTTGGGGTACTCTTCCTTCATCATCGTTGCAATTCCTTGCATCTGGATTGTCGACATTACCAAGATATTTTTTTGCCATTCCTACAAGAGTGTGCTGACCGAAGGGTTTTGATCGTCCGTTATTGTGTGCCGTGACACAAATACACACAAATGTGTTAATAATCCATATATTTTGCCAGTGAAATATGAATAAAGCCGTATGAAGGACCCTTGATCTACTTGACTGTTAAAAAATGCAAAACATTACAGTAATTTATTTTCTAGAAACAGATTAAATGATTAAAAATTTAACGTAATTTGATAAATTGCTCTTAAAACTGGAATAATACAATTTCAATAAAGTTTAAGTAATATATATGCCAAAAAAATTAACCCAATTAATTGACTAGAATGACTATTGGAGCAATTTGGAATGATGGCAGCTGTAAGATTCCAGTAAAGGCTCCTTTTCATAAAACCAATGTGTAAAAAATTATTATTAAAAACACTATATAAAGATTCAGAATAAGGCGCAGGCAGTCAAACGACCCTTCGAAGCGCTTACCGAACAAAATGTTACTAATTGAGCACACCTAAAAAACGTAGACAACAACCCAACACGAAATTCTTGGATACCATGATTATTTAAAAAAGGAAGTTATTCTTGGGAAGCGAACAAGACAATACACAACATGTTAAAACAGGCAAACACAGCAACACGAGGTTTTAGTTATAACCGAAACCAAATTTTACTGGCAACCAAAAAAACAATTTTGAAAAAAAAAAAAAAAAACAGTAACATTACGGCTTACTCAAGACAATCAGAGCTACGCCACACAAAACACTAAATTATTAAAATTGCCCATTTAACACAAAAACTTTGTCCACGACTCACCGTTTTAATTGACCGAACGCACAGCGTCAGCCCCATCACGGCTTCACGTCCGCTGGACAAGTGCGGCAATCTAATTAATCGTCGTAGAAATCTTTAGGCAACACTGTCAGATGACGCCCTTCCATTGCTCACGCAGCCATCTACATTGCCTCACTGTATCTCCACCCCACACCTTATGGCAATTCTTAAAAAATTTAAAAAAATCGGAAAACCATTTTAAAAATCGAGGAACATAAAACGTTAACCTCACACTCGCCCCAACACTTCCCAACTACCCACTCCCTCACCAAAATCCACCCAGTCAGAAAAACTCGGAATGAAAAAAAAAAAATTATAAAAATCGAAAAACATATCCCGTTATCCTCACACTCATCCCACAACACTCGCTTCACCGCCTTCCCACTGCCCAACTATGAAAATAAAGAAAAATCACAAAATTAAAAAAAAATATTTAAAATTAAAAAATTATTTAAAGATATTCATTAAGGACGTTTGGGGTTCGATGACAGGTGAATAAACTGTGGTCCCGATACGACCGGCCATCGCCAGATCGACCAATGTTCATATAGCCAGCCATGTTGAATCCAAATAACTTTGATCTTGATATTTGACCTTGACCCTGTGACCTTGTATGACCTTAAACACAATTAATCACACAATACTCCAAAAAATTTAATACTTTCACAAATTAATAAAATATAATTTTAAAAATTAATAAACATTACTTAGAAATTTAAAAATAAATTTGAAAAATAATATTTTTGGAGGTTTGCACATCACTGCATCCAGAAGACGATTGACCCCCTCAAATTAATCACAGTGTATTAACATTCCCCTCCCCAACCTCCTCATCATTGCTCATTCTGTCGAATGCACTCCACCCACCATACTGGTTTTTTGTCTGTTATTTGTTTTCATTTTCAACACCTAGTTAGCACTGATGACTACAATCACCATGATAGTTCTGGGTGACCTTCACATTGACCTCACACCTGTGATCTTGACCCTGTGTACATGACCTTGGAAAACCTTCAACGAAAAAAGTAATTCCAAATTTTTTTTTATAGTCCAAAAAATTAAATTAAAATTATTGAAAAAAATTTAAGACTTGATTTTTTGTTAATCTTTCGATGAATATCGCAATCTTTGCATTAATCAGCACCACAATCGGCAACTCAAACACCACCACAATCAGCACAGTAATCAGCAATCCACACCAATCCACATCAATCGACACACCAATCCACACACCAATCCACACAACAATCCCCACACTAATCCACAAACTAATCCACACCAATCCACACACCAATAAACATGTAAAACGACACACCAATCACAAACCTATCTACACAAATCTACAAACCAATGAACACATTAATCCACACCAATCCACTCCAATCCACACATTAACCCACACAACAATCCACACAATAATCCGCAGCAATCCACATCATCTACACAATTCACACACCAATCCACGCCAATTCAACACCAATCCATACCAATCCACACCAATCCATACCAATCCACACCAATCCTTCGCAATCCTCATCAACCCGAGCCAATCCACGACAATCCTTCGCAATCCTCCTTCACAATTCACAGCAACCCACACCAATCCTTCAAAGAATCCTAATCTTTTGATGAATCCCAATCCTTCGATCAATCCCAATCCTTAGCAATCCTCCTCCGCATTCCATGAAAATTCTTAGCAATCCTCCTCTGCAATCCATGCCAATCCTTTGAAATTCTCCTCCGTAACCCATGCCAATACTTAGCAATCCTCCTTCGCAATCCATGCCAATCCTTCGATCAATCCCAATCCTTCTATCGATCCTTTTATCAATCCTTCGATTGATCCTTCAATCAATCCTTCGGTTTGTCCCCCACCCATTTGTATAGAAACTAAATTCGTTCGCCAACTGTCTTCCAGTTTGTACACGTCGACAGAATTAATGTTTTATATTGCAGTCCGCTATCCATTCATTTTTATTCCAAAGTCTTTATTATAATTTTATATACAGATCTTTCCGTTAATAGTTTTATGGTCATAGTACCACTTTGAAGTTGCGAGGGGAAATAATATGCTACGCACAGAAATAAAGAAAGACCAATTATTGTTTAATAATAATTTATTATTATTTTGTACGTACAATTTCAGAAAAAAAAGCAGTTCACCACATCATGCGATATATCCCCGATACTACAGTTTACTAATGATTGAAGATATCTCGTTAATGTGCGAGAGATACCAGCGTTTTTGAAGGCCAATCAAATATCTGAGTCCTTTAACAAGTTTATTCGCGTATTCGAGAAATAGGTTGCCATTATTGTTGGCGTCTTCTGACTTCTTCATGTCGCTTGTTGCAGCAAATATGTTGGTTAGATGTGTTGGTGCGTCGATAAAATCGTCATCATCATCTTCAGCACTATCACTGCCCTCATGTTCATTTTCATCAATGCTCTCTTCATGGTCATCTTCACCTCCTGTTTTATAACCTGTAATAAATTTGCTTTTCTTTGCAGCAGGAGTTGTTTGCTCATCAGGATTTGAAGCCAACGACAGTTTATTTTGAAATTTGTTGACTTCACGCGAAAGTCTTGTAAGTGTAAATTCCACACAAACTGACTCTACTGCACTCATTCTGTCTTTAGCATTGACTGTCTCATCATAATCGCCTGTCGAATCGGTTCCCATCGATGCAGCAAGAGGTATTGCTGGAAACACTTGCTGACTCCCAGTAGACGAATCCTTGCAGCTATCGGTATGTTCTTTTAAGGTATCTCCTTGCACAAACTGCATGGAACCAATGTCGTAATGCTTCATCACGCGAAAAGGACTCTTCGTACAGACTGTTCTCTCATGCTGACGAGCATTTTGACCATAGGCGAGAACTCTATCGTAGAATCGGCACTGGCGACAGCCAGTTAGTGATGATGCAGGTCGCGGCTCCGTGATCGTTGAGGTCAAAAATAGGCCTTCGTATACGCAAAACATACTAAAGTATTTAAAAAGAACACTAAGGTAAAACAACGCACTTTATCTGCGAACTCTACAGACGACAGAAGGTAAATATTTCTTGTATGTAACAATTGAATGTATTTCCACCGGTTTCACCTTAAAATTGTAATTATGTTGATAGTAAACGTTTGCATTACAAATAACGCACTAAAACAAGCTTTTTTTAATATTTTACGGAATATATATCTCTCCCTCTCCATTACATATAAACTTCTTCCTTTATATCAGTTTTCCGTGAATTTTGATTAATAACGAGATAAAATATTATAATTAAATGAAATTGAAGTCAATATTTCATTTACCAAAATGTAAGTTTCTTTGCTGTTAATGGTATTGTGGAATGCTTGTGAGACATTATTTATTTAGGAAGCCCTCAATATGTTACACATGGGGAAATTATTCGAAGGTTTAGTGCAAAATGTTAGGATACCGTGAATATAAGATATTTCACGTTGGGATACGTTTCCTATTGATTGGCTGGGCAGCCGTTCTGACAAAGGCAAGCAGCTTTCCCTTCTTTCTGGCACGGGTGGCATGAGCTCACGCTTTACGCAGCGCAATATGGACCTCAGTCAGAGGTATCAGCCAGTTAAATGAAAGTCAGTGAAAATCATTTAAGAAGCTTGTACTGACTGTAGAGATAAATTCAGCGGAAATCACCGTGATGTTATTGAAATATAGCCCAGGAAGTGGCACTAGATAGTGTCTACGATTTTCTTATTGAGAACTAATGTTTGTGTATACACCAGTTTGGAGTAACGCGCGCGCGCGCACACATACATACATAATTTATAAAAAAAAAAATAATTTTATAGAAAAATATTATTTTCATTATTGGAATAATACTTGGCTTCACGTATGCCGGTTAATATTATCGAGGAAATAATACGGCAAGCAATTATTGGTTTAAGAATAATGGTGTCGTAGTTGATCTGCTTTGGTGGAATTCCTGTTATATGAACCTGCTTGACCGCTACCATTCGGTATTCCATTTCGTGCTTTGGACATTGCTACTTAGCATTGCTTTGAAAGTCGTTATAAAATGTTTGTTAACAGTTTTAACAATGCTAGCTGTGCTACGGATATGTCTGCACGTTTTAATGTGAAGTTTGTACAAATTTGTACGTATGCAAGTACTCGTGTAACTAATTTCTGAGTGCTTCAATACAAAATTTTTAGCCCAAACTACGTAAGTGCGAAAGTTTTCATCGCCCCAGCAAGTAGGTGCTCTTACACACTCCTAGTTACATAATTGATTGCTTCCATTCCTTTCACAAACATTACAGTTGTTACTAACTGCTCACAATGTATCAATAATTAAAATTTTTTTTGTCACCCTAGCATAAGAATATAGCTAAAGATTTCATGCTGCAGGGATAAAAACAATTTCCTTTCGAATATTTTGAAAAGGAAAATATTTTTAGAACTTGTATTAATAACGCAATACACTGAAATGGGCCTATTACGTTTTTATAAAAACAGTTTCATTTGATTTTACGCGTTATAAAATCTCAAGTAAATTAAGAAGAAATAGAATTCATACTACGTGATTGGCCGCAAAAAGAATGTCTTTAGTGGCTGTAAATCCGCTGTAAATAAGATTGGAAGTTTTTTCTGGGAGTGATAACTCTTTAATCTTCCATTCTCCTTGATCCAGCCAATGTAATGCATTTCCCCACTGTTTTCGCAGATTTGCAGCCACGCTGTTTATTTCCTGTTCAGAGCGTGTTCACGGTGCGGGGGTTAAGAAATGCGGGAGCATTCAACTAGACGTCCTTGCACCTACCCGTCTCTGTGCGAAACAGCAGAAGGCGGCGTTGCATTCACGAAACGCGCTGCTCTTTAAAATCAATTACGATCGCTTTGAAATCTCGCTAATTACTCCTTCAATTATCATATTGTTGTTCGCATTTCTTACCTGGCGGGTACGTGACGTAACTCCCAGTTTTACATAATTAAGTTTATAATTGCGTATTAGCAATGGCTGCTATTTCAATAACCTCCAGGCTATATTTAAATTTAAAAAATTATTTTAACAAGTATTCTCTGTTCATTACAAATAATCCGAAAAACTTCTTGCAAGTAATGAAATCGTTTTAACCTTATGTTCAGAATTTTGCAAATAAAACTTCAATAACCTGAAAATAAAAGCGTTGGTAGCTGCTGGGTATAAAATAGTTTTTTTTCTTTAGTTAAACACAATTGTGTCATTAATTAAAACGTGCCTGGAGATGAAATTTATGTGTACCCATTAATTTTTCACTTGATGACTACCCACAGCATATTTCATATTGTATTGGCGCTAGTAATTGTTGGCAAATCTTCAAATATTTTCACGATATAAGTGATTAAAATAGAAGGAAATACGTAGTTATACAAATTTAATTGGTATATTTATTCCTGTACCATTTCGTCATTTTTTTCACCATTGAAGAAGTCAGCATATTTTCATTGGTTACTATCTGTTAATTGTAACATCAGCTACACAAAAAATATAAAAACAGATTAATGAGTTACTACTACACGCGAGCAGTTGAATAATCGTTTTTACTGCAAGTTATTTATTCCGCAGTAAATGTTCAGGTAACCCCCCTGTGAACGACCATACTGGCGCGAGTCTGTAATACACTACAGTTAATACTTTGCAGCGCGTGATGTAGTGTATGACAGAGTTTTGTAAAACGGAATGAAAATGCGAATTAAGTTCTACTAATGGTAACGAGGAACAAATATTCCTCTTTTTATAGCATATTTCTATTAGACATACAATAACAAAAAACATTTCCAGACAACGAAAACTTTTACAGTCCTATGGTTGCTTAAAAATTGCTGCTTGGAATCAGAGTTTCTCTTTTAGTTTACACTGACTATATAGGCACAGGTACAACTAAGCACAAAATATAATTTATTGTTCTTGAAAATTGTATATGCAGACATTCTAATAATTTTTTTTTTTTTTTTGCCTTTAAACTCATCTAATTTTCAAAAAATTTATTTGGTTATGAAATTGTTATATGAAGAAGACATCTAAGATTTTGCAATCCCGTTCTGAATCTGCTTTGTATACATTCTATTGGGGGAAAAATAAAAGCAACTGAGTTATGGTTTTTACAATTTTAGCGTAATACCTAGAGACCAGAAAAATTCACGAGTTCAATGACCTACGGGCAAGACTCTACAGTCTTATGTATTAATGTGCCGATATCAACTGCGCGTTTGTTGTCTGCTGTCACAATGGAAGGCGACGATTGCGCTAGCATTCTCCAAGAGGTATCAAACACTGCGCTGGCCAATTGGTAAAGATATATACATACGTGTTTTGAATTCTAGCTTGTACCAAAATGTATCAGCGAATTTTTCAGGTCTCTAGTAATACCAAAAATTTTATCAAAGTAGATCTAGCAAAATATCAAATAAATAATATTCGTGAATCTAGCACCTTTATAAAGGGCAGAGAAAATTACGAATTTATTGCTGATGTCCTACATAGGCTGCAACAATNCGTGAATCTAGCACCTTTATAAAGGGCAGAGAAAATTACGAATTTATTGCTGATGTCCTACATAGGCTGCAACAATTTGCGGGCTTGTGACATCCTTTGAAGTCACTGAAGTGCGACTACAAAGTGAATATGTATTTCATGCTAACGTTCCCACTGTCACTACAAATTAATTTCGGAGGCAATGGTGGATTTATACCAATAACAAAACGCCTACCTTAACCATATCTTCTCGCAAAATGGACCAGCGTATCTCCAGGCGACTTGTAGTGAGGCAATAAATCGGTGTTCTTAGACATACCACTATATANTCATATTGTTGTTCGCATTTCTTACCTGGCGGGTACGTGACGTAACTCCCAGTTTTACATAATTAAGTTTATAATTACGTATTAGCAATGGCTGCTATTTCAATAACCTCCAGGCTATATTTAAATTTAAAAAATTATTTTAACAAGTATTCTCTGTTCATTACAAATAATCCGAAATACTTCTTGCAAGTAATGAAATCGTTTTAGCCTTATGTTCAGAATTTGGCAAATAAAACTTAAATAACCTGAAAATAAAAGCGTCGGTAGCTGCTGGGTATAAAATAGTTTTTTTTTCCTTTAGTTAAACACAATTGTGTAATTAATTAAAACGTGCCTGGAGATCAAATTTATGTGTACCCATTAATTTTTCACTTGATGACTACCCACAGCATATTTCATATTGCATTGGCGCTAGTAATTGTTGGCAAATCTTGAAATATTTTCACGGTACAAGTGATTAAAATAGAAGGAAATACGTAGTTATACAAATTTAATTGGTATATTTATTCCTGTACCATTTCGTCATTTTTTTCACCATTCAAGAAGTCAGCATATTTTCATTGGTTACTATCTGTTAATTGTAACATCAGCTACACAAAAAAGAAAAAAAAAACAGATTAATGAGTTACTACTACACGCGAGCAGTTGAATAATCGTTTTTACTGCAAGTTATTTATTCCGCAGTAAATGTTCAGGTAACCGCCCTGTGAACGACGATACTGGCGCGAGTCTGTAATACACTACAGTTACTACTTAGCAGCGCGTGATGTAGTGTATGACAAAGTTTTGTAAAACGGAATGAAAATGCGAATAAAGTTCTACTAATGGTAACGAGGAACAAATATTCCTCTTTTTGTAGCATATTTCTATTAGACATACAATAATAAGAAACATTTCCAGACAACGAAAACTTTTAGAGTCCTATGGTTGCTTAAAAATTGCTGCTTGGAATCAGAGTTTCTCTTTTAGTTTACACCGACTATATAGGCACAGGTACAACTAAGCACAAAATATAATTTATTGTTCTTGAAAATTGTGTATGCAGACATTCTAATAAATTTTTTTTTGCCTTTAAACTCATCTAATTTTCAAAAAATCTATTTGGTTATGAAATTGTTATATGAAGAAGACATCTAAGATTTTGCAATCCCGTTCTGAATCTGCTTTGTATACATTCTATTGGGGGAAAAATAAAAGCAACTGAGTTATGGTTTTTACAATTTTAGCGTAATACCTAGAGACCTGAAAAATTCACGAGTTCAAAGACCTACGGGCAATACTTTACAGTCTTATGTTTTAATGTGCCGATGTCAACTGCGCGTTTGTTATCTGCTGTCACAATGGAAGGCGACGATTGCGCTAGCATTCTCCAAGAGGTGTCAAACACTGCGCTGGCCAATTGCTAAAGTTATATACACACGTGTTTTGAATTCTAGCTTGTACCAAAATGTATCCGCGAATTTTTCAGGTATCTAGTAATACCAAAAATTTTATCAAAATAGATCTAGCAAAATTCGAAATAAATAATATTTGTGAATCTAGCACCTTTATAAAGGGCAGAGAAAATTACGAATTTATTGCTGATGTCCTACATAGGCTGCAACAATTTGCGGGCTTGTGACATCCTTTGAAGTCACTGAAGTGCGACTACAAAGTGAATATGTATTTCATGCTAACGTTCCCACTGTCACTACAAATTAATATCGGAGGCAGTGGTGGATTTATACCAA